>OY992876.1:407857606-408127606 GCA_963921405.1 Cepaea hortensis
GCTCATCTTGCAGGCCTGCGTGCACGGAGAATGGGTGGCTAGTCTTTCCCTCCCGTAGCAAGCGCCGAGTCCGGGAATCGAACCCTCATCTGACCGCGATCATTGTCAGCGCAACTTCCTAACCGTGACACCTTGGCGACCGCTGCGTGTGATAGTGTGATATCGTTAGATACAGCGGTTCATGAGAACATTCCCAGCCCTATCTGTTATATGTTCGCGTAACACTCCTGCACTCCGGACTTGTCCATAGGTACTCAGATCCCCCCCCTTCCCATATATGCATCAGCCTCCGGCGGCTAATAGTGCCACCTCTGTTGACGACACCCTCATTCCCCCGATGTGCCTTTCGTGTCCCAGCTCTATGTTGGTTGACGAGCCCCTCATTCCTCCGATGAGCCTCTTGTGCCCCAGCTCTATGTTGCTTGATGAGCCCCTCATTCCCCCGATGTGCCTCTCTGTCCCAGCCCTATGTTGGATTCGAACCCATTACCTTCTGAGCCTAGGGTGAACACCGTAACCTCTCAGCTACGGCTGCCAATAACTCAGTGGGATAGAAATAATTCTCTGAGATAGAAATAATTCTCTGTGATAGAAATAATACCCTGAGGTAGAAATAATTCTCTGAAATAGAAATAATTCAAATAAAAGCTCTCTGTGATAGAAATAATTCTCTGAGATATAAATAATTCTCTGAGATATAAATAATTCTCTGAGATAGAAATAACTCTCTGATATAGAAATAATTCAAGTAAAGGCTCTCTGAAATAGAAATAGTTCAAGTAAAAGCTCTCTAAGTTAGAAATAATTTAAGTAAAAGCTCTCTGAGATAGGAATAATTCAAGTAAAAGCTCTCTGAGAGAGAAATCATTAGAGTACAAGCTCTCTGAGATAGACATAATTCAAGTAAAAGCTATCTGAGATAAAAAAAATAATTCAAGTAACAGCACTCTAAGATAAAAACAATTCAAGTAAAAGCTATCTGGGATAGAAATAATTCAAGTAAAAGCTCTCTGAGATGAAATAATTCAAGTAAAAGCTCTCTGAGATGAAATAATTCAAGTAAAAGCTCTCTGAGATGAAATAATTCAAGTAAAAGCTCTCTGAGATGAAATAATTCAAGTAAAAGCTCTCGGAGATGAAATAATTCAAGTAAAAGCTCTCGGAGATACAAACAGTTATGCTTTCAGTACATTACTCCTTCAGTACATTAAGCCTGTAGTAAATCACGGCAAAAGTGGAAGATGATATGTTGATGATGATTATGATGATGATGATGATGATGATGATGATGATGATGATGATGATGATGATGATGATGATGATGATGACGCCATGAAAGAGACTTAAACATATCGAAGTAAAGAAGCGGGAGCTTCATATTCCATTCAAACGTGCCACGTCGGCATTCTTTGATTACTCACTCCCGTACACTGCACTCCTCCTGCTCATCGGCCAGATAATGCGTTCAGTATTGCTCGAGCTAAATTTAGCTGCCGACATGAGAGCATGTTTGGTGTCTTAACACCCTGACTGTCTGCGCAGCCGGAAGCTGTTCCACCCTTCACTGCTGAGTAAACAACTCTGGTTGGTTGTGTAGCGCTGTAGATCGGATAGTTTAAAAGAAATTAGTTGCATGTTTCTCCTTTCCTGGACATGTAATAACAATTGATGGCAGAAGTGAAACGGAAATCAAAATGAGGATATGAAGGCCAAAAATGCTTTCAACATCCTGAAATCTGTATTAACATCTAGAGAGATTAGCAACGCATTAAAAATGAGAATTGTCAAATGTTATGTATATAAAGTAAAGTATATTCAACACTACTGTATGACGTGGAAGCCTGGACATTGAACAAGCAACTAGAAAGTCGACTAGAGGTCCTGGAGAAGTGGATATACAGAAGAATACGTCGTATTTCATGGAAACAAAAACAATCAAATACAGAAGATCTAGAAAAACTGGCAATGAAAAGAGAGTTGGTGACATAAATAAGAAAAAGAGGCAAGTTAAATAGTTCGGCCACGTTAAAAAACACAACATTGGTATAAAAACCGCATTGGAGGGTAAGGCCGAAGGCAAGCTAACAAGAGGAAGACAACGATACAAGTAGGAAGATAACATCAAGGGGTGGACG
Organism: Cepaea hortensis; assembly: GCA_963921405.1. NCBI lineage: Eukaryota > Metazoa > Mollusca > Gastropoda > Stylommatophora > Helicidae > Cepaea > Cepaea hortensis. The sequence continues at coordinate 407,859,742 of OY992876.1, forward strand.
AACAGCAATCTGACAATGTAAAGCCAGAGCGAGAGAAGACAGTGTCGGAGATCCATTGCAGCCAACCTTCTTTGTGGAGACGGCACCTCATTGATTGATTGAGCTGCATGTCCTTTACAGGACGTCGCAATCAACCCTAACACTTACGGCTGTTTGAGATTTACTATTCAATGTTTACGTTCAGTAATTTTCCGTTGCTTTCCGAACAACCGACGCCCATGCCACTGAAGTCAACGCAAGACGGTCTGCTTCCAAATCGTCCGCTGCAGGTTTCGAACTCTCGAGTTTGGTATGACGGGGAATTATGACAGTGCGTTCACTGTCCCTGAGGAATATTGGATGTGACTCATGCAAATAAGCGGGCATCATTTACTGATGCTCTATGGTAAAGGATAACGAAAACATGCTGCTATGTACACAACTATTGTGTTTGTCCTAGAGCAGATTCTGCTGTTGCTTAAGAGTCGCTTAAAAGTCGACCTTAAGCGACTTTTCCTAGAGCAGATTCTGCTATGTACACAACTAGTGTGTTTGTCCTAGAGCAGATTCTGCTATGTACACACCTAGTGTGTTTGTCCTATGGCAGATTCTGCTATGTACACACCTAGTGTGTTTGTCCTAGGGCAGATTCTGCTGTGTACACAACTAGTGTGTTTGTCCTAGGGCAGATTCTGCTGTGTACACAACTAGTGTGTTTGTCCTAGGGCAGATTCTGCTATGTACACAACTAGTGTGTTTGTCCTAGGGCAGATTCTGCTGTGTACACAACTAGTGTGTTTGTCCTAGGGCAGATTCTGCTATGTACACAACTAGTGTGTTTGTCCTAGGGCAGATTCTGCTATGTACACAACTAGTGTGTTTGTCCTAGGGCAGATTCTGCTGTGTACACAACTAGTGTGTTTGTCCTAGGGCAGATTCTGCTATGTACACAACTTATGTTTTTGTCCTAGAACAGATCCTGCTGTTTATACAACTTATGTTTTTGTCCTAGAACAGATCCTCCTGTTTACACAACTTATGTGCTGCTCCTAGAACAGATCCTGTTGTTTACTCAACTTATATGCTGCTCCTAGAACAGATCCTGCTGTTTACACAACTTATGTGCTGCTCCTAGAACAGATCCTGCTGTTTACACAACTTGTGTGCTATTCCTAGAACAGATCCTGCTGTTTACACAACTTATGTGCTGCTCCTAGAACAGATCCTGCTGTTTACACAACTTATGTGCTGCTCCTAGAACAGATCCTGCTGTTTACACAACTTGTGTGCTATTCCTAGAACAGATCCTGCTGTTTACACAACTTATGTGCTGCTCCTAGAACAGATCCTGCTGTTTACACAACTTATGTGCTATTCCTAGAACAGATCCTGCTGTTTACGCAACTTATGTGTGCTGGTCCTAGAACAGATCCTGCCGTTTATACAACTTGTGTGCTATTCCTAGAACAGATCCTGCTGTTTACACAACTTATGTGCTGCTCCTAGAACAGATCCTGCTGTTTACACAACTTGTGTGCTATTCCTAGAACAGATCCTGCTGTTTACACAACTTATGTGCTATTCCTAGAACAGATCCTGCTGTTTACGCAACTTATGTGCTGGTCCTAGAACAGATCCTGCTGTTTATACAACTTGTGTGCTATTCCTAGAACAGATCCTGCTGTTTACACAACTTATGTGCTGCTCCTAGAACAGATCCTGTTGTTTACTCAACTTATGTGCTATTCCTAGAACAGATCCTGCTGTTTACGCAACTTATGTGCTGGTCCTAGAACAGATCCTGCTGTTTATACAACTTGTGTGGTATTCATAGAACAGATCCTGCTGTTTACACAACTTATGTGCTGCTCCTAGAACAGATCCTGTTGTTTACTCAACTTATGTGCTATTCCTAGAACAGATCCTGCTGTTTACACAACTTGTGTGTGCTGGTCCTAGAGCATATTCTACTGTTGGGGTGTGGAGTTTTAGATATTCACACATTCTAGGCCACAACATGTGAGGAGGGTGACCGCTTCCCTTCATTGCCTCTAACTGACCTTCTGAATATTGTCTCGCTCCCATTTTTATAAAATTGGGTAGACCCCAGAGCCGTTCTTATAGGGATGAAATCCCACCTTCCCAGGGGATTGAATCCCAGACACTGCCTTGGCAGGCAACTGCTCTAACAATTCTGCCATAAAGGCTCCCCGTTTGCGCACCCTTTTAAATCTTAAAGTGCAACAGCAGGCTGGAAAATTTAGTGGATGTAATTGGTGGATTTACTGAAGCAATTAGTGGATGTAACTGATCGATTTACTGTAGGAATTAGCGGATGTAACTGATACATTTACTAGAACAATTAGTGGATGTAACTGATGAATTTACTAGAACAATTAGTGGATGTAACTGATGGATTTACTAGAACAATTAATGGATGTAACTGATGGATTTATTGGAACAAATAGTGGACGTAACTGACAGATTTGCTGTAACAATTAGTGGATGTAACTGGTAGATTCACTGGAACGATTAGTGGATATAACTGATATATTTACTGGAATATTTAGTGGGTGTAACTAATAGATTTAATGGAACAATTAGTGGATGTAACTGTGGATTTACTGTAACAATTAGTGGATGTAACTGGTGGATTTACTGTAAAAATTAGTGGATCTGATTGGTGGATTTACTGGAACAATTAGTGGATGTGATTGGTGGATTTACTGTAACAATTGGTGGATGTTCACTAAAGGATTTATTGGAACAAATAGTGGATGTCATCATCATCATCATAATCATCATCATCATCATCATCATCTTCCACTTCTGCCGTAAAGCGTCGTGGGGAGGAATAATTTGGGCTCCAGCGCCCGATGGGTGGCACTGGATAGTGTTATTCCGTGTGATTGTGCAATGTCTTTGATATCGTCAATACATTTTCTTCTTGGACGTCCTCTTGGTCTCGTCGCAGATGATCTTTGATGTAAGGACAGTGATGGTAGTTGTTATAGTGGATGTAACTGATGGATTTAATGTAACAATTAGTGGCTGTAACTAGTGGATTTAATGTAACAATTAGTGAATGTAATTAAGGGATTGACTGTAACAATTATTGGATATAATTGGTGGATTTACTGTAACAATTAGTATATGATCACTAATGGTTATACTGGAACAAATAGTCATGTAACTGGTGGATTTACCGGAACAATTAGTGGATGTAATTGATGGATTTACCGGAACAATTAGTGGATGTGATTGATTGATTTACCCTGACCACATAGTGGATGTGATTTATGGATTTACTGGAACACATAGTGGAATAATTAATGGGTGTATCTAAGAGATTTACTGTAACAATTAGTTGATGTAACTAAGGGATTTACTGTAACAATTCGTGGATGTAGCTAAGATTTTTACTATAACAATTAGTGGATGTAACTGATGAGTTTATTGTAATATTTTGTGGATATAACTGACTGATTTATTGTAACAATTAGTGTATGTAATTGGTGGATTTACTGTAATAATTAGCGGATGTATCTGATGGATTTACTGTAACAATTAGTGAATGTAACTGATGGGTTTATTGTAAAAATTAGTGGATGTAACTGATGGATTTATTGTAATAATTAGTGGATGTAACTGATGGATTTACTGTAATAGTTAGTGGGTGTAACTGATCTATTTATTGTAACAATTAGTGGATGTAACCAGGAGATTTACCATTACAATTAATGGATGTAACTAAAGAATTTACTGTAACAATTAATGAATGTAGCTAGGGGAGTTACTGTAACAATTAATGGATGTAATTAGGAGATATACTGTTACAATTAATGGATGCAACTAAGGGATTTACTGTAACAATTAATGGATGTAGCTAGGGGATTTACTGTAACAATTAATGGATGTAATTAGGAGATATACTGTTACAATTAATGGATGCAACTAAGGGATTTACTGTAACAATTAATTGATGTAGCTAGGGGATTTACTGTAACAATTAGTTGATGCACACAACTGGATTTACTACTGACGAGATCAGAATCTAACTTCTCTAATCAATGTGTTGTTCTCATCTGCTTCTTAAAGAATTACCTCATGTATTCTACAGTCTGCTCATGGCACACTTTACATTTTCCCCATAAGCAACTCGTCTACCGCTATCAGATGTGTCTCGGCTTGACTGTTTGTTACGTATAGTTACTCAAGTAAAGGACTCTTCTCCGCGCCAAGAGGCATATTGGGTATATGGTGCTGGTTCCTTATTTGTTAAGACAAAGCAGCAGGGTATGGGCGATGTGGGGAACATCACCCCGGCCTTCTAACAAGAATATTTCCTGGTTCATCGAGGCTATATTTACCTAGAGCAGGGGTGTCAAACTCAATCGCTCAGAGGGCCAAAACTCAAATTACACGTAAGGTTGCGGGCCGAACAGGATAAATTTTCAATAAGCCGAAAATTAAACCTTTTTAAACATTAATATAAGTTAAAACAGAAAAAAGTTTTGATAATAAAAAGTATCCTATCATTCAGCAAGGCTGCTAATTAGGGAATTTGATTTGCACTTTATACCGTGGTCATTTAAAAATATTTTTGCCTAAAATTCTCTCTCGGGCCGAATATATTTGTTCGTCGGTTGAGACCTCTCGGGCCTGATATGATTGTTCGCCGGGCCTGATGTAGCCCGCGGGCCTTGAGTTTGACACATGTGCCCTAGACTAGAGGGGCAGATCAAATTTTAAAAAAACACACACACATTTCCTCCTTGATCGGGATTTGAAAACATGGCCATAGGACCTGCGGGCAGTCGTACTAGCGACTACGCCACAGAGACTGCCATTGCTAATAGCACCCCAGAAGTATTTCCCTCTGGGCCGAGGGTAGATGTCTTGTAACAATGAAACACCTCACACCCAGGGGTGAAACATTAATAGCTTAGCTTTACACTTAGCGAGTCGGTGTGTCCTGTGCTACATGGTGATGAGACGTTCCTGATCCAGCCTTGTACGCCCGCTGGTTTCTGGACTTAGAAAGGGAAAGGGGAGGCCTGTCACACAGTCCCTTTGAGATGTGATCTGGTCAGGTGAAAGTCTCTATATAAGTATAATAATCGCAGCTGTTCAGATAGAAGCCAGCTGTTTTCGGGGTTCACATTTAGTGAACAAACATACTTTAGGATGGCTGCTGCATCGGAGAACTGAGCACGCACGGAATGCTGGGCGTGCAATGACGTCATTCGACGTAACATAACATAAGACAAATAACATAACTTAAGGCTAAAACAAGCCCCTGACAAGATCAGAACTCAGATTTCCAGAGGATTCTCCGAACAACCTACCAATTAACCCACAAACCAACTAATTAAGCCAAAAGTGTAAAATAACAAACACGGAGTACGTAATTCGACGAGCGCGAGCCGAAGCTAAAATTAGTCTGTCCGGACAGACAAGGTAAATTATGTTTCAGAACGTTCGTTTGTTCCTCATCTCATTTTGTTCCTCTTGTACCTTGCAGTGTCGAGGTGAAGCACAAACAGAGGGAGAGTGCCCGTTTATGAGCTTCATATATCGACATTCCTATCGGCTTATTCCCTCTGTCCATCGTTTACATGGTCGGACTCTTCTTTTGGCTCCATTTAGTCTTACATCATTGTTTGTTGTGATATACTGTTAGTTGGTAGCCTAGTTACATGGCCGAACCATTTAATTTGGTGTTTTCTAATGAAATCTAGCGCTGCTATACCCCAACTTTAGTCCAGGTTCCTTCATTTCTAATATTTTGTTTTCTCTTCTTGATACATTGAGTATTTGAATAACGAAGACACAAACCATAGATTGTACGACTTATTGCCTGGCGCTGCATCTCGTCCTTGAAATCTTGTGGCATGGTCTCCTTCACCCATATGTTTATAAAGTTTAATTTAGTCGACTAAACTAAACTTTATAAACATATGGGTGAACGAGACCATGACACAAGATTTCTAGGGCGCGTCAATAATCCACCTTTACAAATGCAAAGGAAACCGCCAATCCGTGACAATCACCGAGGCATCTCAACTGGTATATTTATAACACCAGTATCGCACAAAACCCTCTAAACAGACATGTCCGTTGATCCATCCTTACCCGGAGCCTTGCCAGATGCACGTTCATTTATAGCACACTTAACTTATGTTATGGTGGGAAGCATGTCCGGGTGGTCAAGAGTTGGCAGGGCCTCTATGGCGTTGAGGGCATCATCCGCTAATTTGGTCTCACTTGAGTAAAGCTCCATATAATATAATGCTCTACCCATCTATCCGTCTGCTGTTTCCTATCAGTGATGATTTCTCCAGTCAAGGTTTTCAGTAGTGCACTTCTTTTGATCATTGGACCACAGGCTTTCTTTATCCCTTCATACATGCTTCTGATGTTTCCCTTAGCACTTGCAATTTGAATGGTCTCGCATAACTTGGTCCAATAGTCATTTGCACACTGCCTGGCAGCCTTTTGCACATCCTTCCTATCTTGCTTCAGCTCGCTGAGAGTTTTACGCGTTGTTCTTTTCTTGTTTCTTACGAGAGCTTTCTTCTTTTTATCAATCAACGGCTGCAGTGTCTGAATATTTGCAGGAAACCAGTCCTGCCTCTTATGATCCACAGTGCCATAAACCTCTACCGCTGTTTTATAAAGAGTTTCCTTAAGTTTACCCCACTTTTCACTTGCTGTACAAATTTCTGATGTATCAGTGGAAGGGTCTTCAAATTGCTGTTGGAACTCAAAGCACTTATCAGGATCCAGGGTGTTACTAACATTAATCCTGGGGCTAGATTTGTGTTTAGCTGTGTAGATTCTCTTTGGTCTCAGTCTAACTCTTGCACAGCCAAAGAATGATCCGTATCACAGTCAGCACTGTGGTAACTTCGAGTAAATGATATATGGTTCAGATGTTGTCTCCGTGTGATGATGAAGTCCAGCTGATGTCCGTTAGATGATGAAGTCCAGCTGATGCCAATGGCCGTATATTGGATGTGTCTATGTGACCTTATGCAGTCCTTTTGTTTTAAAGAAGGAGTTTGTAATACATAGGTCATTTCTGGTGCAATGCTCCAACAGCCTTTGCCGATTTTCATTCATGCGACCGATGTTGTATTTTCCAAGGCACACTGACCATGAACTCGAGTCCTTGCCCACACGAGCATTGAAATCATCGAGCATGTAAATGTAGTCGGATTTTGGAACTGCCTTCATCACAGAGAACTATGCTCCTCATAGAACGAATCCTTCACTTCATCAGAGGAAGCAAGTGTCGGTGCACATGCAGTGATAATGGTGGCAAACCCACAAGAGGTTGCCAGGAGCAGGGATAATAGTCTTTCATTACCTCCAGCTGGAATTTCAATCATTCCCAGTAGCGAATTCTTAACTACAAAGCCCACATCATGTTGCCTTTTTTCTGCCTGCCCTCTCCTCTTCCAAAAAAAAAAGTGTAATTGTTTTCCCTGAGTGACCCTTCCTCCCTTCCTCAGCGAGGCGAGTCTCCTGCAGGCCAGCAATATCAATGGTAAGACGATTGAGTTCGGCATCAATCACAACCGTTTTTCTCACATCGTCATTATTCGCCAGGTCAGTGGAAAATCCTGGACACGTGATTCTTATGTTACAGGTTGCAAGCCGTAGCTTGAGGTTTCTATTTTTATTTTTTATTAGTACCAGGTGCATTGGTTTAAGGCCTGCGATTCAGATTTTGTCCTAGCCCCAAGCACCCATTGAAGCAGGCAGGCTTTGGCGGATCAGCACCCAAATTGCCGGGAGCTGCCTAGCTTAAGGAGGGCGGTAGCTGATCAGTGACACCTGTAGGTGTCTCCCACCGCCAGTGGAAACCCGTGGCACCCCATGTCTACGCCAATTGATTAGGACTTATAATCCGTAACTGCTATCTCTCGCTTTGATTCCGAGACGGGTTAAGACCAGGAATGGAGTTATACCTCTCCATAGCTCAAAGCCTGAGCTAAAATATAGAGACCATGTGTTAAACATGCAGCATGATCCCTCTCTTGGCCTGCATAGATCACTCCAGTGGAATGGTAATACCAATGCATCTGGAACAAGACAAGCTGCAGAAGCTGCTGGATCAGCAAAGCAATGCTCTTAACTGTCAGCCTGTCGGAGCTTCGATCCTAGACCAGCTGCCAACCAAGGCTTAGAGCCTGGTCTGCCTGCCATGACATTTTGTCTTTAGGTTGCATTTCCTCGCACCAGGATAAGGCGTGTACCCTCCAAATTGGGCTCTTCCGTCCGAAGCCATTGGCACAATGTGGGGTGTCGGGTTTGGTAAGAGCCGCATTAAAGGCTAACAAAACCCTTGTATTACTAAAACCAGACAAAGGAAGTGGTGCAGTATTGATGGACATGTCAGACTACCAGAGTAAAATGGAAGAGATATTATCGGATGAATCTAAATTCAGGTTAGATCAAACAGTAAACAAGTCGGAGGACCTGGATGCAAAAATAAGAAAAGAGATCCAGTCACTTGTGAATGGGGGACTTATCAGTGAGGCCACCACGTGGCTCCCAAACTCCTGAAATGTACGGTCTACCCAAACTTCACAAGCCCAGAATCCCACTAAGACCTATCCTGTCCATGGTTAACCCTGCACAACACCGGATGGCGAGATGGCTAGCTGAAATTTTAAAGCCAGCACGACAGTCGTTTGATCAAAAAATACTCAGAGATACATTCGAACTGGCGGAATTGTTGGATACTATGAACATAAATAATAAACACATGGCATCCATAGATATAGCCTCCCTATTCACCAACGTTCCATTAGTTGAGACAGTGAAAATAATAAGTTAACGCATTAGAGACAAACAATTAAAACTAGGTATACCAACATACAAGCGGCTACTATTACTATGTACTGCCAATATAAAATTCAATTTTCTGAATAAGTCATACCGCCAAATTGACGGAGTGGCCATGGGGAGTCCTCTTGGTCCTATTCTAGCGGACATCTTCATGGCACATTTAGAAGAAAAGAGATCCTCAGACATTAAAAACTTGGTCTTCTACCGTCGGTATGTGGACGACATATTAATTAATTATCACCACAGACGAGCTCCAAGCAACATCGTTCCAGGCCATAATGAACATGGCACATAAAAACATCTCTCTTATCTATGGAACACGAAAACAACGAAGTCTTGCCATTCCTGGATATCCCAATGAGACAGAGAACAGACGGCACAATTCAAAGATCGATGTACCGCACAGAAACATGGACTGGGCAATACTTAAGTGTTCATAGCTTCGCACCTGTCCAGTACAAACAGGGCTTAGTGAGGACCCTGTTTGACCGTGCTAGGAAGATATGCACACAGGACACACTGACAGAGGAAATTGAAACTTTGAAGAATGTCTTACACCTGAATGGGTACTCCACGGGATTTATAAAGCGCTACTGCTAACAGCCGAAACCAAAACGAGAGGTAACTACAGTCCCTAAGCTCAAGGTGTTTATCCAGCTAATCTTTCGAGGGGATGACGTAATGCAACGTCTACAGGACCGGCTTACATCAGTCGACCGAACATTCTGTGCTGCAACTCCAGTTATTAGATACAGAACCACACCTATTCCCTCCCAAGCAGTAAAAGAATATATCCCTCTGTACGCCACATCCAATTGCATTTACCAATTCACATGCAGGTGCGAGTCTACCTACATCGGTAGAACAGAGCGGCAGTTACACACAACAGAGTTGTTGAAAACATACCAACTGGATTGACAAGATACTAACTACAAACAGGCGGTGGGATCATCGGAAGGCTGTCACACCACAATTACAAACTTCCAGTGTCGTCCATTGCACATCATTTCTTGGAAACCGGTCATGTAATTGATAGAGACAGCTCTTTTCGCTTGTTGTTTCATACACAAAATATTCATTTATTAGTGTTTGCAGAAGCGATAATGAATCGTCTACATAGGCCAGTTTTGTGCAAACAGAAAGACATGATAATCAATTTAAAATTACCATGGTAAACAATTGATATTACTGTGCAAAGATGTATCTAGTTATATTACTTTATGTTGTGTGATTTCTGCAGTATGTACCTTAAGAGATGCAGCGAAATATGCTAGGCAATAAATCGCACAATCTATGGTTTGTGTCTTCGTTATTCAAATTCACTACCGGAAAAAAATTGTTTTGACATTGAGTATTCTTCTCAGGAATCTCATTTTTGTTTTTGTAATTTTTCTTTTCTCTTTTTCTGTCATTGTCCAGGTTTTGCATTGGTAGCATAGAGTTGGTAGGAAGATTGTGTTGTAGTTAGTTGTTCGTATCTACTGATAACTGATACATGTTTGTTTTTTAGTATTGGTGCCATTAGTCCAGTGAATTGGTTTGCTTTACTGCATCTGTTTTTGATCTCGTCTTCTGAAATGCCATCCTAAATACTTGAAGCTTTTTACTTGTTTCAGTGGGTGTTCTTTTAGATGAATCTTTGTTCTTTTTTCTTATTTGGTTATAGTCATTACCTCTGTTTTACTTATGCTAATACGTTCCTAATGTGCGCAAATAAGACACCTGCTGGTCTGCACATAACCGGATACTCTCAGTTTTGTATGATCACAGACTGCTGCATTCATTGGTTCGTAGTCTTTCCTCTTCTACCATCAGAGAGAATGACTCCCAGAGTTATTTCATTGTGATGCACAAGTGGCAAAACACCCCCCCCCCCCCCCCACCCCCCAAGTAGGTGCTGATTATTCGCTAGATGTACAATGTCTGTCTGTAACTGGAGACGCCACCAGTGCAATGTTATTTTATCGACCATTATGTTTACAAACTAAGAAAACCAAGGATATAACTCCCACCAAGGTAGCGGGTTCAACCCCTAAACTGATCAGTTAGATTAACATATTGACTTTTCGTCCTTGACTTGGGGACGTAAATTACAAGTACCTCAGAAGTTGGAGTGGGTTCGCTCATGGCGAGGGACACTGATGATAAGAATCAGTCCAGCGCATATATCGACTACGCTTAAGTTCAAAGCGGGTGAATGTTATGATTTTTAAAAATGTCTAACAAGACGCGAAAACTCGGAGAGAAAATTGTCCCTTAAATCCTCATGTCTTTAAAGAGTTAACCGATCAGAGTGATCAGACAGCCCAGGAAGAGTGAAGGGAATGTATTGCGAAGATGAGTTCCTACTCTTTGTTCTCTGGTGTGTTTTTTTAGACCCAGTCGTACATCTACGCACGTGGTGTATTTTTAGACTCAGTCATGCATCTACGTCACGTCAGGAGGAGAAACGATTGCTGGAATCGGCGGGTGTGTGAGCGTGAAGGCTGGCCCTATCGAAGCTCCCTCTTTGCTGTTGTGTTGGCTGCACCAGGTGTGGCTGAACGCTGCATTATGAATAACATTGGCGCATGCGCGGTAACGGAGTTGATAGCAATCTGCGATGGTAATGACATGAGCGCGGTAGGACGCGGGTTCGAGGCCTGTGCTCGTCGCTGGCTAAAGTGGGGGAAAGATTGGCTACATATTACCCCTTGCTGTCAGGTCTACAAAATGCTATGGCACTCCCAAACCACTCACCCATAGCTACGGGGAAACAGGCGAGGCTTTAGTAATTAGGTGATTCCAGCACAGTTTTGTGCCAACAGAAACAGTTCGTATTAAATTTGAGATAACTGCGAGGCTAACATATGCTGCACATTGGAAGAATACCCGTGACTTTGTGTGTTCAGTGTTTCAGTCACAGTAGTATTCAAGTATTCACTTCATATCATATACACCTCTGCCACATGCCGAGATGCCGGGAAATGTTCCAGGCAATAAATCGTACAACATATAGTTTAATAACAAAGTAGCCGCGCATGCTATCAGCTTCATATCTTCTTAGCTATTTTCCCCTCATAAAAGTAGTTACATCTGCTATCAGCTTCATTTATTGTTAGCTATTTTCTCATTATAACAGTAGTTACTCTCAATATCTCAGCCACTCCACCGTTGTTACCAGTTATTTAAACAAGCAACACATTATATTTCTTTATAACACGTCACATGGACATGCTGGTGTGGTGGGAAGCGAGCAGGCGGACAAATTGGCTGGGTCTGAACCGTTGGGTGTGATTTTGTTCCGTAATAACGCTGACTTGGTCAGGGCCCTTTGGGGTCATGCCTATAGTTTGGAAGAACAGATACATCAGCATAGCCTGGAGACAAGAAGAAGAATCGGTACTTGGAGGACAGGTCAGACGGACACATAATCACACTGCAAATAGTAACATTAGTATTGAGTCTCTTCACTGGCTGTTGAAGATGAAGACAGAGCACGTGTGCTAGTATCCCGAATGTTGTGATGTCGGATCTGGACTCAGCTCAACCCAACTCAACTCAACACAACTTAACTCAGCTCAACTCAACTCAAGTCAACTCAGCTCAACTCAGCTCAGCTCAGCGTTGCATAGAATGCTTTCCCTTCCTTTGCTTCGTTCGTCCTGAAAACAGACATTGCCTTTATCTCAGTTGACCCAAATCCAGCAATATTTGTGCCTTCCCGCTTGCTCATCTAAATTTTCATTTAAAAAAAAAAACTTCGAAAAAAAGAAATTGCTAAGAATTGGCTTCAACACAACTGCCAGCAGTAATTTAGGCATGCAGTTGTGGTTACACCTAGTTTTGCGCCGGTTCACTTTACACAACTTTACAGTTGCACCTGTCATTTTACACACACACACACACACACACGCGCGCGCGCGCGCACGCACACACACACACACACACACACAAAGCGAGGCAATTATTTCCATATAAATCAATGTAAATCCACTTAATTCGTTCTAGACACTCCGAAATACATGCCAAAAACACATTTTATAGAGAATATTGTTGTTGGACGGAGGGAATAGCAGAGTCCATGGGAATATCGATATATGAAGCCCATAATCGGGCACTCTCACGATGTATATACTTCACCTCGACACCGCAAGGTACAAGAGGAACATGATGAGATGAGATGAGACAGTTGTTAACACTAAAAGCCAATAATAAATTAGTATAAAATGAATATAAATGACTAATGTAAAGAATAAATGAACATTTAACATGTCATTTACTTTTCTGAAGACTCTTCTTGACGTATGGAAGGCGGGGCAGAGGAGTGAGAGTGAGAGAGAGAGTGAGAGTGAGAGAGAGAGAGAGAGAGAGAGAGAGAGAGAGAGAGAGAGAGAGAGAGAGAGCGAGGTGCGGATGTTATTGTTTGGAGGGAAACTTCCCCTACATAAAGACTTTATGTATCAAGGCACTATCTGGGCTCAATTCCTTTCTTGGTCTTCTTGTCTTTATTATACCAGTGCGCCTCTTGAATTTTTCAAATCATCTTCTGCTTGTCTTAAGGTCACTAAGTAGACTAGCTCTCGTCCCAGGCATTTTCTTAATGAGATCGGCACACAACAGTCTGGCCTTATCACATATGATTTTCTCCGAAACAGAATCGCTACTGTTTTTGATTTACACAAATTAATAATAACTGTGCCTACCTCCGTGGCGAAGAGTTTACGGACGCGGTTCGTGATCTCGCAAACCCACGCTCGAAACACAGCTGCGCGCAATTTGGCAATAGACCGCGTTGCGCTGGTATTTTTACGAAATGGTACTGGTGCCGGTCTTTCAGAAAGTAATGGCAAACTAATGAACGTAAAACTTGCCAAAACATCAACAACAGCAAATAATGCTTGTGTTGACTGCAAACGTAATGTAAAGGATATGCAATTAAATGTTTAATAATAACTGTTCGACATCTTCAATTGTTTGCGATCTCTGTTTCGTTAGCACATTCATGCCTTTTGCTTATCGTACATGGCGACTTCCCGTGCATGCGGCCGATTTCAGCGATACTAATGCCGCTCTCGTATTTTTCAATGATTTCCTTCACCTCGATCGTGCTCCTGGTCTTCTTCTTCGAAGGGCTACTGGCTCTGGAAACTTTCTTTGGTTCCATGCTGGAGCTAAAAGGGAAGGGTTAACCTATTAGCAAGTGATGCTCACGCAATGAGAAACAATGAAGTTTGAATGATCAATGCCCAATGAATGAAGTTTGGCTATCGCTGATCTATAAGATTCTCTGTCCCGAGCCTTTGTTGGAAGGGAAGCTTGCATGAGGAAGTGGGCGTTACATGTGGGTTGACAACATCAAGTATTGCACTGAAAAACAGCGTTACGTGTGAGTTGACAACATCAAGTATTGAACTGGAAAACAGCATTACGTGTAGGTTGACAGAGGCAAGAATTGCACTGGAAAACAGCGTTACGTGCGGGTTGACAGAGTCCAGAATTGCACTGGAAAAAAACTGAAAGAAGTTGATACTCATCTGTAGACTGGGATATAAGTATGAATATCAGTCTGTCAACCGTGTACCAAAACTTAATGAATTCAAAATATAACTAGGATGGTAAACAGCCCAGTAAAAAACCTTTTACCCCCTTTAAGACATCTGGCATACTTGTATGCATCAATCTGCACTTTAGGGATGATGTCACTGCCACGCCGACAGGTTCCACAGAAATAAATTCACGTACAGATTCAAGCGAACGTAACGACAAAAGTTTTTATCAGTGAACTTTGGTCGAAGCGTTTGTGTGTATCTGCATGTGTGTTAATTTATCTCCAGTTTTTTAGTCAAGATGTATTGGTATGAGATGTCAATGAGCTCTAGCTGACTGCCGATGTCTGTGGGTTTATTCATGTTGACGTCTGCAAGTGTGCCAAGAAAAAGAGAGGATATTGTATTCGAATAACGGAGACACAAACAATAGATTGCACGATTTATTGCCTGGCATATTTCGCTGCATCTCGTCAGGTACATACTTCAGAAATCACACAACTTACGTGAATTAACTAGATAAATCCTTCAAGTTAAAATATACACATATTCGCACAGTAATGTCAATTATCTACCACAGTAATATTAAGCTGACTAACATGTCTTTCTGTTTGCACAATTCTGGCTTGCGTTGATTGATCATAATTGCTTCTGCAAATTTTAACAAGCGAGTATTTTGTGTGTTAAACAACACGCGAAAGGCAGTGTCTCTGTCCACCACATGGCCACTTTCAACAATGTGCCTACCAATTGAAGACGCCGGGAGCTTCCGGTGTGTCGGCCCCACGAGGCTAGCAACTCCTGTGTGTTGTATCTTGTTGACCCATTGAGGTATGTGTCCTGACACTCGTTTGTTAAGCTGTCTCTCTGTTCTTCTCTGATATTGTATTCATTGGCTTTCGATATCAGATCGACATCAGTCGCTATAATTTCGATACTGACAATGAACCATGGGTGCCACAGAAAGAGGGTCTCTAATGCTTTCCCCTACTTCTATACTTCTATAAGCGCCAAACAATAAAAACAAAAACTGTGACAGTCTACGTCTAATTTCCCTAATCAATTTATGGTTATAATTTGTTTTTTGTAGGACTTGCTCAGTCGTTTTTCTGTCTGTCCTTGTATTCTTTGCATGTTCCTCACCACGTTTCCACGTTAGATGTTTTGCAGCTTGTTTGTCAATGTCCACGTTTCACATCCATACAAAAGTACAGGTTCTATGTAGCGCTTCAACATTCTTTTTCTCGTTGCAATCTTTTTGTTTGTCAGTATGTTTCCCATCTTGCAGAAGGCTACTTTCGCCATGGCGATTCTTATTCAAATCTCTTCAAGGCATCTCCCATCAGATGTTATGACTGTTCCGAAATAATTGTACCATTCTCATTTGCTTGTATATTACATTGCGTTGTTTCCTTCTTCCTAGTCACGACCATAAATCTGTGTCTTCTTACAATTTAAAAAAAATTACAAGCAACCAGCTATTTTTTTTCACTGTATCATGAAGTGGAGGAATGATTATATGTATAAAACACACACCTGTAAAGAAACATGTTCATTGTATTTCAAGAAATATACACGTTTAAAGTAATATGTACACTCTGCATCCAGAAATATACACGTTTAGAGTAATATATACATTATGTATCCAGAAATATGCACGTTTAAAGTAATATATACATTATGTATCCAGAAATATACACGTTGAAAGTAATATAAACATTATGTATCCAGAAATAGATACGTTTAAAATAATAAATACATTCTGCATCCATAAATATACACATTTAAAGTAATATATACATTCTTTATCTAGAAATATATACGTTTAAAGTAACACAGTGCAGACCTGATAAGACGAACTCACTTGGGACCCAGGAAATAGTTTTTTTAATTAGAACTTCCTCGTATAAGAAACAAGAGACAAAGAATAGGGGATAAACAACTTGTTCTTCACAACAGAAATTCCCCACATCTGAGATCGCCTTAAGAGGTTTGCACTGTATATACATTGTGTATCCAGAAATATACACGTGTAAAGTAATATATACATTGTGTATCCAGAAATATACACGTGTAATGTAATATATACATTCTGTATCCAGGTGGAACGAGCGGGCTGGGGAAAGCCACCGCTATTGAGTTGGCCAAGAAAAATGCCAAGGTTATCATCACAGGCCGTGACCTGGTCAAAGCTGATGCGATTGCCAGGAATATCAGGTAAGAGTGATATTGTTTTGACTTTGTTGTTCCATTGATGTAACTGAGTCTCTGTGTTGGTATATCTTTCGGTTCGTTGTATCTGCCGATTATGTGGTGCATAAATAAAACAGTACAGTGTGATTGCTTTCTCTCCTTCAGAAATATTATTCCTTTGGTCTTTCTAAATGTGTGTATTTGTACATCTTTCAGCTAGTTGTATTAGCCCATTATTATGTAATTCAGTGAAACACTAGATTATAATTTCTCTCCTACAGAAAGATTCCTTCATTTATGTTTCTCAATAGTTGTCTCTGCACATCTTTCTGTATCTGCCGGTTATTTAGAACTTAACCGAAATGTCAGATTCTAATTTCTCTCCCACAGAAAGTATCTGCTGGTTATTTAGAACTTAAACCGAAACGCCAGATTGTAATTTCTCATTTCTCTCCCACAGAAAGAAAACCGGAAACCAGCTAGTCAGCGCTGTTCAGCTTGACCTTGGGTGCCTCAGAAACATTCGCGAGTTCGCAGACGATTTTAACAAAGGTGAAAAATTTCTGCACGTGCTCATAAACAATGCAGGTGAGCTGACGTCACGTTGATGTTTGTGTTACCACCAGTAGCTTCTTCAAGTTTTTGTTACATTTTTAGTCTGATTTTGAAGGTTCTAAATCACGATCTACGGGAGATAATAGATACAGTGGTTGTTGACAAAATACTTAAATAGGCCTTAGTTTGATTAATAGAAAGACATAAGTCGTGGTGATATTAAAGAAACACATTGTGCCTAAATGTAAAATTAAAGTACAGGACGTTATGTTGGGGCACGTGCAGAAATTCAGATATTAGGCACACGGATATCATCAGATTACGTAATGAGCACGGCAAGGTACGTAGAGCGCCCTGGTCATCCACTGCACCTGTATTCGTCTCCAGTCGTCTCGACTTGTCTTGCCACTGGACTCAGATGGACTCAGGCGAGAGAGTGAGGTCGACGAATTGCGCAACTCTTCCTCACTTTAATCCAAATCATCGCGCAAGTCATTCTTCACTGCAGGAAATCCTCCTCCAGAGACGTCAAGCATTCTTTGCCCTCAAAGCCAAAGAACATTTCGAGCCAAAATAGGCCTTATCAGCCATCTTAGAACCCACGGCTCCATACCTTCAACCCCACTGGGTGAAATGAATGGTCATCATCATTCTTGATGGACAAACAACAAAACATCATCAGATGGAAGATGCATCACTGAGATCATCATCATCAAGTGCCGTGCCGGCTGGCGTAGGCGTTCATGGCTCTCCATAGATCTCGGTCTTTGGTTTTCTGGATCAACTCTGGTGCTGATATTCCTCCATGCCACCGTCTCAATCCATCCAGCATCACTTCTCTTGGTCTACCTCTGCCTCTCTTCCCCTCGATCTTTCCAGTTGTTACGATGTTCTCCAATGCCTCTCTTCTCATCACGTGACCGAAGAAAGATGTTTGTCTCTGTCTTATTGTTGTATATAATGTTCTAGTTTCATTAGCCTGTTTCAGGCAGTCGTCGTTAGTTACTCTGGCAGTCCAAGGAATTCGCAACATTCGTCTCAGGAACCACATCTCTGTTGCTTCTAATTTCTTCTTAATTTGTTCATTTACGTTCCAAGATTCACTGCCATACAGCAAAACTGGTTCTACATAGCATTTCAGCACTCTCTTTCTTACATTCAGTGATAGTGACTTATTGCATAAGATACTCTTCATTTTCTGAAAAGCGGCTTTTGCCTGCCCTATTCTACTCCTAATCTCTGTTGTACATCTTCCATCTGATGTTATAAATGCCCCTAGGTATCTAAAATTATCAACTTGGTTAAGGATTTTCCCTTCTATTTCTATGTCACATTTTGGTGTCACCATTTTCTTTGATATTACCATTGTTACTGTTTTCTTGATATTCAAGGAGAGTCCTTTCCTTGCACTCTCTGTTACTACAACGTCTAATAATTGTTGTAGGTCTGTTGAATTATCCGCCACCAATACTGTGTCATCTGCATAGCGAGTCTTGCCACTGGACTCAGATGGACTCAGGCGAGAGAGTGAGGTCGACGAATTGCGCAACTCTTCCTCACTTTAATCCAAATCATCGCGCAAGTCATTCTTCACTGAGATAAAGATCACTGAGATAAAGATCAGAATAGGACAAGCAAAATCTGCATTCTGTCAAATGAAGAACGTTTTGTTCAATAAGTCAGTCCTTGAAAGTCAGAAAAAAAGTTCTTGTATATTACACAGAACCAATTTTAACATACGGCTGCGAATCCTGGACAATTAGTAAACAGTAGGGAGGTGGGTGTCCCTGGAAGCCATGGAGCTGTGGTTTTATAGAAGAATGCTCAAAATTAATTGGACAACCAAAAAGAGCAATAAGGACGTTTCAAGGGAAACAGAATCACAAAGACAACTTATCACAAACATCAGAAAGAGGCAGTCATAGTTTTTTTTTTTTTGGCCACGTTATGAGAAGACACAAACTGGAACATGTTATGACAAGCGGAAAGATTTGCGGAAAGAGTGATAGTGGCAGACAGCGTGAGAAGATTCTTGGCGGTCTTGTGTCATGGCATAGAAGGGAATCAACACACGAGTTGATCCATGACGTCGGAGATCGTAATTTGTGGAGAGGTATGATCGTCCACGCCAGCCGGCAAGGCGCTGGATTATGATGATGGTGATGAAATCACAACTCACAGTGGTCTTTATACTGTATTGTTTCATATCTTTTACTCAAAGTTTTCATAATTTCATCATCATCATCAAATTGTTGAAATCTTGAACTGGTTTTGGAGTTTCTTAAACACACTTACCCAATGGTTTCTGTACCGAATTATTTCATTGTTTTTACTCATTATATTTTTTCCTCCATATTATCACAATCATCACCAAGTTCATTGCTATAATTGGTGTGGGTGTTCTTGTTTCTCCACATCCCATGAACTCCAACGGGAAATGTCAATTTATGAGGTGGTGGTATTTTGACTTTGTCAAAATATCATCTCTCGCCGTTTTCTACTACCCCTTTTGTCACATTAGTTTTCCAGATATAATTATATATGTTCCAGTTGTTATAATATGTTCCAGTTGTTATAATATGTTCCAGTTGTTTCATATGTTCTAGTTGTTATAATATATTATGTTATAATATGTTACAGTTGTGATAATATGTTCCAGTTGTTTTATAGATTATATGTTCCAGTTGTTATTATTTGTTCTAGTTGATATAATAGGTTCTAATTGTTATAATATGTTTAAGTTGTTATTATCTGTTATGGTTGTTATATATTCCAATTGTTATAATATGTTCCAGTTGTTATAATTTATTACAGTTGTTATAATATGGTCTAGTTGTTATATGTTCTATTTGTTATAATATGTTCTAACTGTTATAATATGTTCCATTTGTTTTATAAATTATATGTTCCACTAGTTATAATATGTTCCAGTTGTTATTATACGTTCTAGTTGATATAATAAGTTCTAACTGTTATAATATGTTTCAGCTGTTATTATCTGTTATGGTTGTTATATGGTCGTTGTTATAATATGTTATAGTTGTTATAATACGTTAGTTGTTATATGTTCCAGTTGTTATAATATGTTCCAGTTGTTATAATATGTTCTAGATGTTATAATTTATTACATTTGCTATAATATGCCAAGATCACAATATACAAAACACTGATTAGACCAGTTGTGCTGTAAGGCTCTGAAACCTGGAGTACAATTAAAGGAGACGAAGCCGTGTTACAAACCTTTGAGAACAAAGTCTTAAGACGCATCTTTGGGCCAATTAGGGATACACAAAGTGAAGAGTGGAAAAGAAGAAGCAACAAAGACATTTATTATCTGTTTAAGTCCCCGCTAATCACTGGTATCATAAAGGCTAATAGACTGCAATGGCCGGGGCATATAGAAAGAATGGAAGATAATAGGGAAACAAAACTCGCTTACACTCAGGAAATAAATGACCGTAGACCCCGAGGTAGACCAAGAAGAGATAATATACATACAGACGTACAATCACTTGGAATCAGCGACTAGCAAGAGAAAGTCAACCAGAGAGACGAATGGCGGCGGATTGTATCTGCAGCAAAGAACCTCAATGGCTCGGAATGCTGAAGAAGAAGAAGTTATAATATGGTCCAGTCGTTATAACATGTTATAGTTGTTATAATGTTCCTGATGTTATAATATGTTATAGTTTTTTACCACAGACAATGAAGTGTGTATGTGTACATGTGTGTAAGTGTGTAGGTTTCCACCTTTGTAAGTGTGTAGGTATGCATGTGTGTAAGTGTGTAGGTGTGCATGTGTGTATGTGTGTAGTTGTTCGTGTGTGTAGTTGTGCATATGTTTGTAAGTAGGTATGTCTGAGTGTGATGTGTAGGTGTGTAAGTGTTATTATAGTGTAGAGATGTTACACACACAGGTTAGAAGGCACGTGATGATCGTACAGTACACAAGACTCCGCGTTGTTTAGATCATTCTTTATTTGTCGAATCGTTCAACTACAGCATCATGATGTTATGCTCAAATTCGGATGTTTACATGTTTTTCTAACTCCCTGCTAGCTGGGCCCCAAGTGACGTGTGTGCCAGCCTAGATACACTTCTTCATTCGTGCACACACGTTCACTAGCTATGGTTTTCCCACTAGTCAAGGAATGCGCAGCATTCCTTAACTCTTTACTCCTAAGCTACTCCCTTTACTGTTACAGTGTGTAGATGTAATGTAGGTATGTCTGAGTGTGATGTGTAGGTGTGTAAGTGTGTAGATGTAATGTACATGTGTGTAGGTTAGTGTGTAAATGTGCATGTGTGTGAGTATGTAGGTGTACATGTGTGTAAGTGTGTAGGTGTGCATGTCTGTAGGTATATAGGTATGCATGTTTGTGTGTAAGTTTGCAGGTGTGCATGTGTCAGTGTGTAAATGTCCATGTGTGTAGATGTGCATGTCTGGGTATGTGTATCGGTATAATTGTATGTGTAAGTGTATATGCGTGCATGTGAGTATGAATGTGTAGTTGTGCATGGGTGCGCGCGCATGTGTGTTAGCGCTTACATGCGAACTTAATACAATGATCACTTAAATATCCCAGCATACATGGGCCCCAAATCGGCGACTGATGATGGATTGGAGCGGACGTTTGCCGTGAACTACTTGGGCCACTTCTACCTGACCCATCTTCTCACAGAAAAGGTATTTGTTAATTGTGCCACAGATAAGGAATTGTCTAATTGATAACTGTATCACAGAAAAGGAAGTGTCTAACAGATAACTGTACCACAGATAAGGAAGTGTCTAATAGATAACTGTACCACAGATAAGGAATTGTTAATAGATAACTGTACCACAGATAAGGAAGTGTCTAATAGATAACTGTATCACAGAAAAGGTAGTGACTAATAGATAACTGTACCACAGATAAGGAATTGTCTAATAGATAACTGTATCACAGAAAAGGTAGTGACTAATAGATAACTGTACCACAGATAAGGAAGTGTCTAATAGATAACTGTACCACAGATAAGGAATTGTTAATAGATAACTGTACCACATATAAGGAAGTGTCTAATAGATAACTGTATCACAGAAAAGGTAGTGACTAATAGATAACTGTACCACAGATAAGGAAGTGTCTAATAGATAACTGTACCACAGATAAGGAAGTGTTAATAGATAACTGTACCACAGATAAGGAATTGTTAATAGATAACTGTACCACAGATAAGGAATTGTTAATAGATAACTGTACCACAGATAAGGAAGTGTCTAATAGATAACTGTATCACAGAAAAGGTAGTGACTAATAGATAACTGTACCACTGATAAGGAATTGTCTAATAGATAACTGTATCACAGAAAAGGTAGTGACTAATAGATAACTGTACCACAGATAAGGAAGTGTCTAATAGATAACTGTATCACAGAAAAGGTAGTGACTAATAGATAACTGTACCACAGATAAGGAAGTGTCTAATAGATAACTGTACCACAGATAAGGAATTGTTAATAGATAACTGTACCACATATAAGGAAGTGTCTAATAGATAACTGTATCACAGAAAAGGTAGTGACTAATAGATAACTGTACTACAGATAAGGAAGTGACTAATAGATAACTGTACCACAGATAAGGAAGTGTCTAATAGATAAATGTACCACAGATAAGGAATTGTTAATAGATAACTGTACCACAGATAAGGAAGTGTCTAATAGATAACTGTATCACAGAAAAGGTAGTGACTAATAGATAACTGTACCACAGATAAGGAAGTGTCTAATAGATAACTGTATCACAGAAAAGGTAGTGACTAATAGATAATTGTACCACAGATAAGGAAGTGTCTAATAGATAACTGTACCACAGATAAGGAATTGTTAATAGATAACTGTAGCACAGATAAGGAATTGTTAATAGATAACTGTACCACAGATAAGGAATTGTTAATAGATAACTGTACCACAGATAAGGAAGTGTCTAATAGATAACTGTACAACAGTTAAGAAGGATCTGTCTAATGGGTAACTGTAGCACAGATAAGGAACTATCTAATGCATAACTGTACCACTGATAAGGAACTGTCTAACAGATAACTGTACCACAGATAAGGATCTGTCTAACACAGTGATTCTCAACCTATTTTGGCCCGTGCCACCCTTCACCAAATTTTCAGAACGTCATCCCCCCATTTCGTATTTCCTACCTAAAAATGTAGCCCGTGCCCCCCCCCCCCCCTGGCCACCATATTTTCAGAAAGTCATTCCCCCCTTTTGTATTTCCTACCTAAAAATTCCGCCCCCGCCTCTATACAGTATAGGTAATAATGGAAGTTTAATGTAATAGCACATACTAAAACAAGTCTAGACGTTCACATAAAACGTGATTAGTGGGTCTACTTACTTTATAAAATGAATTTTAAAAGGGTGAGAGGTTCGAAACACGGCGGTGCCGGTTTTTTCGAAAAAGGTATAGGGGCCGGTCGTTCAGAAAGCAATGGCAAACTACTGAACGTAACACTTGCCTAGTACATCAACAGCAGCTGAAAATGCTGGTGTTGACTGCAACGTCCCGTAAGGGATACGCAACAAATTTTTTTTTTTTAGAGATGTACAGAACCTTAAAGTATGAAAGGAAAAACAATATCAAGTAATTGGTTCTTGTATTAACGGGATCTTAAAATAATCTTAATTCCCCCCCCCCCCACCCCCAGAAACCCTAAAATTCCCCCCTGAAAAAAAAGGGGGGGGGGGATTCAACACCGGTTGAGAACCACTGGTCTAACAGATAATTGTATTACAGATAAAGTATGAATAAAATTGAGTGGAACTGCGGTAAAGCTGTGAAAATGTGAACTATATAAAATGACACAAAGTAGTGCAGATTTATAAAGCAGAATTACGACAAATATAAGACGTTGCGGCGATTAGCCTTCATCAGCAAACAAACACATTCACAAAACACAACATTTAGTCACGGAGATCTCCTGTGACTACATTAATAAGACGTGACGACAAGACGAGAAGAATAAAAAGATTAAAAAATTGGAAGCAATGAAGAGAAATTGAAAGTAGGAAAAAATGTTCCTACTTACCTCAGAATTCTATACACAGCTTGGAATTCTGAGGTAAGTAGGAAAATTGTTTCCTGCTTTCATTTTCTCTTCATTGCTTTCAATTTTTCATCTTTTTATTCTTCTCGTCCTGTCGTCACGTTTTAATGTAGTCACAGGAGATCTCAGTGTCTTTATGTTGTGTTTTGTGAATGTGTTTGTTTGCTGATGAAGGCTAATCGCCGCAACGTCCTGTATTTGTCGTAATTCTGTTATGTAAAGCTGCACCACTTTGTGTCATTTTATATTGTATCACAGACAAAGTAGTATTTCAGTGCTAACATAATTACTCACAAAGCAATATTTCAGTGCTAAGTGTATCACAAATAAAGTAGTATTTCAGTGCTAACCGTATCTCAGATAAAGTAGTATCTCATTGCTAACAGTATCACAGACAAAGTAGTATTCCAGTGCTAACTGAAACAGATTTTAAAAACATATATTTCATTGTTAACTTTAATACAGATAGGGAAGAAGTGAAGGAGGAGGCGGAGGAAGAGAAGAAGAAGAAGAAGAAGAAGAAGAAGAAGAAGAAGAAGAAGAAGAAGAAGAAGAAGAAGAAGAAGAAGAAGAAGAAGAAGAAGAAGAAGAAGAAGAAGAAGAAGGTGATAATGATTATCTCATCTCTCATCTCATCTCGTCATGTTCCTCTTGTACCTTGCGGTGTCGCGGTGACGTATAAACCGCGGGAGAGTGCCCGCTTATGGGCTTCATGTATCGATATTCCAATGGACTCTGTTGTTCCCTGCGTTCATCGTTTACGTGGTCGGCCTCTTCCTCTGCTTCCCTCAGGTCTGTACATCATTGCTTGTTGTGATATACTGTTAGTTGGTAACCTACTTGCATGGCCAAACCATTTGACTTGCTGCCTTCCAATAAAATCTAGTGCAGCTATAACCCCCATTTTAGTCCTGATGTCTCCATTTCTGATCTTATCTCTTCTTGATACATTGAGTATTCTTCTCAGGAATCTCATTTCTGTTGTTGTGATTTTTCTTTTCTCTTTTTCTGTCATTGTCCAGGTTTGGCATTGGTAACATAGAGTTGGTAGGAAGATTGTGTTGTAAAGTGCTTTCTTAGCAGTTTTTGATACATGTTTGTTCTTTAGTATTGGTGCAATTTGTCCAATGAGTTGGTTTGCCTTATTGCATCAATTTTCTATCTCGTCTTCTGATTTGCCATTTGATGATATTATACTTCCTAGGTACTTGAAACTCTTTACTTTTTTCAAGGGATGTTCGTTTAGGTGAATTGTTGTTGCTTTTTCTTCTTTAGTTATAATCATTACCTCTGCTTTACTTGTGCTAATTTTCATGTTATGTTCCCTACACATTTCTTCTTCTTCTTTGCGATCATCCGGAGTAATGTTTTCAGATGTGATTGCGGTGTGTCTGTTATGCGCCGTTGGGCCGAAACCCGTAGGCCAACACAGCCGGCTTAAGCGTGCTTTTTTGACCAGGTAGCATTCCTGGGAGACTCTCACTGTTTGCGGTACCGTCCACAACCCAGCTGGCCAAGTTGGAACGGATTAAGACAACGGTCGTCCCTCAAAGGAAGGCAGGAACAGTCCACGGCATTTCCCACCATCCAGGGCGGCTTCCATAATTGCAGGGCCGGCACATAGCGCCCTGGTGCTGGGCTCACCGAGGGATCGTCACGTCCTGCTCATGGCTGCTTCAATTCCTCACTTCAATATATTGGGCATTTCGTTCGCCCCGAGCCGTTCCTGCACAGACCAGACTGGTCTGCAGTCAATATCCACTCAGCGAGTTTTTCGGACATGTGCTTGTCGCTGTGTCCGTCAGAGCTGTTCCAGACAAGTCGGACATTCGGAAACTACCTAGTCAGAGCTGTTCCGAACAAGAGCGGCATTCGGAAACTAGGTAGCTGCTCCTAGCACGAGGGAAGACTAGCTTTTCCGGTCACGAAAGACATTTCACTCGGACGTAATTTTTATTTTGCCGCCCGTAGGCTGACACTTCCGGCTTCAGCTGGCATTTTTGATGAGGTTAGCCTTCCTCGGTTTTGGGGCTCTTATTTCGACTTCCACACAGCAAGCTTTCACTTCGGGCTGCCACGTAATGGATTTGCAAGACAGGCGTTCCATTTCGTGTCAACGAGACAATTTTCCACCTTTGACTAAACTCACTCCATGAGTACGGTTACAGACTATCTACGGGACGTGCGACCGAGGCGTTTTTCCACCTTTTGTACACCGCTCACGAGGTAGGCTACATGTGCTGCCGGTTCAGCACCTTACCTCCGTGCGTCTGTGGGCGAGTAACGGTCAGGCCCTCTAATCCGGGGATACCTCATATCCCCCAGCTAAGAGCAATCGCATGTATGTGCGCCAAGCATGTAGCGTGCTCGGCACCTCACCACAATTTTGATGAAGGTTTGTGTCGACCAGGCTCTCACTTCCGAGGGTTTATGGCTTAGAGACGTTCAGCCATATACCTCGGCTGGGAGCCTTAGAGGTTATGTCCGAACTGAGATTTTTGGCATCCTTTGCCTGATTTTGACTGGTATCCTCAGTCTACCTGCAGAGCATCAGGTGTCTCTCTTAGTCTGGTCCCTATCCCACGAGCTGTCCGATATGTAGTTTTCATCCATCGGCAAGCACATGGGGTCGATGGGACACGCAAGCTCCCCCACCACGGCAAGGTGGAGACACATCGGGGGAGCCATCGACATTTGATAGGGCAGACATTTGAAAGATGCGTCGCCGGCACGTAAGGCCATGCGATCAGCACAAAGTTATCCAGAGTCACCAGTGGGAACGCCGCGCCCCGCGAAGGGCAACAACGATTGGTTTTGAACTAATAAAAGCGCTCTTTCCGCAAGGGTCGGAGCTTGGTAAGCATGTATTAGCTCTAGAATTGCCACAGTTATCCAAGTAGGATCGTGTCATCTAAGGAACCTCGACTGATTTAATGAGCCATTCGCGGTTTCACCGTGAGACAGTGTGAACTTAGACATGCATGGCTTAATCTTTGAGACAAGCATATGACTACTGGCAGGATCAACCAGATATCTATCGGACAGACGGACTATTCACGCACACGCAAGCCAAGAGTAGCATCGCTAAAGCGCGCCCTCCCGGTACAAAGTGATACATGCAAAACCACTGGACGCCTACCGACGAGCTTTCAAGCTACGCCGACAGGACTGACCGAAAAAAAAAAAGCTATACCAGCTTACTGACTGCAGGCCCACTACTCATCGAGAGAGAGTGGGCGCTTATCGAGACTTTGTCGAACGGTGGTACAAATTTTGCTCTTTTGCCCGCTCAAACCACGACCCTGGCTGCACGATGCGGTTACATTCTCGAAACGCCTGCCTCGCTAACTTACGTTGGCTGGGAAGATCCCATTTTGGTGCACCTCACACAGCCATCCGAGACAACGAACGCTAGACGCGGAACTGATCTAGCGAACCAGACCAGCCCCACCCCTACACATTTCATTTAGACTATTCATGTGGTCTTGTAATTCAGCTTCTGTTTTTGCTATTAGTGCTTTGTCAGGAGTTCTCTAATGGTTAGACTTGCATATGGTTCTTCTTCCGTGTTCTCGTCATGCGGTGTTCTTGCGGTCTCTGTTTGGCTGGTTTCTTTACATATGTTGTTTATATATGTTATGAACAAGAGACGGGACAGGACACAACCTTGTTGTACTCCGGATCTCATGGTGAAGGATTCTGAGTGTCCTCCAGTTGCTCTCACCATGCATTCACTGTTGTTGTATAAGCTTCTACATAGGTTTGTTAGATGTGTACTTACTCCAAATTGTTTCAGGAGTTCCCACAGCTTGTTTCTATCTACACTATCAAATGCCTTTTCTTGGTCGACAAAGAGTGTTTCATTGAATTTGATTGATTTTTCTATAAGTTGTCTAAGAGCAAAAATGGCATCTGTGCATCCTTTGTTTTTCCTTAAATCCAAGTTGTCTTTCGCTTAGCTGGGTTTTTATAGTAGTTCGTAATCTTTTCTCAAGAATTTTGCAAAATATTTTCCCAGTATGATTCAACAGTGATATGCCTCTGTATTGTGTGCAGTCTCTTTTGCTGCCTTTGTTTTTCCAAATTGGGATAATTATGGCGTTTCCCCAGTCTCGTGGTGTCTATTGTTCTACCCAAACATGGTTGAATAGTCTATGTAGCCATGCTGTTCCTACTTCTCTTGCTGCTTTAATTAGTTCATTAGGTATTTCATCTTGTCCTGGTGATTTGTTCAATGGGGCTAATCTGACGGCTTCTATAATTTCTTCTTTCATTATGTCTGGTTATAATTCTTCGATGGCATCTTTGTCGGCTTCTTGAATTCCTGTGACATCTGATGGGATGTTGAGAAGTTGTTCGAAGTACTGTTTCCATCTTATTAGGATTTGTTTTTGTTCACTTATTGGTTCTCCATTTTCGCTGTTAATTATTTCAGTTGGGTCAAAGGGTTCTGCTCTGTTTCTCATAATTTATACCAGGTGTATATTTGTGAGTCTTTGTGTTTATGAATGTGTTTGTTATATTGAGGTCGTGTTGGCTGCATAGCTCTATCAGTCTACTTCCGTTATCATTTCTTTCATTATGTTGGTCTCCAAATGCTCCAAGACGTTTTTCTATGCCCGCTCTGTTATGTCCTAGTCTTGCATTGAAGTCTCCCATAACTATGATGTTGTCCTGCTTATCTATTTTATTTAGCACGTCATGGATGTCTTCGTAGAATTCCTCGCATTCTTGTTTGTATTACGTGGTGCGTATATTTGTAGATATGTTGTAATTGTTTGTTCTTTTATTCTCACTGTTATGATTCTTTCTAATATATATTTTATTTCTAGTATTCCTCTTGCTAGCGATGGTTCAATGACTATTCCCACACCGTGTCTTGTCCTTTCTTGCTGTTCCACTCCAGAGTAGACAAACGTGTAACTGTGGTGGATCTCCTTGCATCCTTCCCCCTTTATTCTGGCGTCCGCTATTCCCATCAGTCCTATTTTTCTCTCTTCCATTGTTTCTATAAGTTCTTCTTCTTTACTATTAAAACCGCAGACGTTCATTGTGCCTATTTTTTAAATCGCTGATCTATCTCGTAGTCCATTAATATTGCCGGGTCTATGTCCATTTGGGTCAGTCCGTTTATACTTCTTAGTTTTTCTACGAGCAGTATGAAGATCCCCTGCCGGCTTGCTAGGCCAGTCGCATAATAATAATAATAATAATGATGATGATGATGATGATGATGATGATGATGATGATGATGATGATGATGATGATGATGAAGTCAACCGTCACTGTGAAGATGGCAACTGGTCAGAATTTCTGTGGGAGAGAATGAAGGCGAGGCATGGAGCTTTCCGGCTGCCTTCAAATATCTGTGGCTTCATCGTCTCTGAAGTCTCCCTGCCTTTGTGAAACTTAAACAGAATATAACCATATATATTGTTTTGTTTGTAGCTGAAAAAGAACGCGCCGTCTCGAATCATCAACGTCATATCAGATTCTTACGTCCGTGGAAGTATCGACTTTGATGATCTGGCTTTAAACAAAGGATATGATGTGTTCCGAGCTTACACCAGATCCAAACTAGCACAGGTCCAGTTCATGCTGGAATGCCACCGTCGTCTGTTCAGCAGCTGTGTGTGGTCTTTTGCTGTTCATCCAGGTCAGTCACCTAACAGTCTCTATACCAATCTTAATTAATTCTATGCCAATCTTAACTAGCTTTGTATGTCTTAACTAGTTCTATGCCCGCCTTAACAAGCTCTATACCACTCTTAACTAACTCTATACCAGTTTTAACTGCTCTATACCAGTCTTGGCCGTCTCCCTGGCCTAGGTGTTAAACGACTTTCTCCGTAATCCCGTTTATCCACTAGGGTAACGCAGCGCGCGAGAATTGGAAGCTGTTCTCGCCGAGTTGGTAACTTACGAGATAAGTGAGCAGGCCGCTCAAAAAGCAATGGCAAACTACTGAGAGTAATCTTGCCAAGAAATCAATGACAGCGGTAAAATGCTGGTGTTGACAGCGATGTCCTGTAAAGGATATGCACAAAACAAAAAAAAAATACCAGTCTTGACCTAACTCTATACCAGTCTTAAGTAACTCGATAAAAGTCTTAACTAGCTCTATATCAGTCTTAACTAACTCTATACCAGTCTTAACTAGCTCTATACCAGTCTTAACTAATTATATACTAATCTTACTAGCTCTATACCAGTCTTAACTAACTCTATACCAGTTTTAACAAACTCTATACCACTCATACCTAACTCTATATCAGTCTTAACTAGCTCTATACCAGTCTTAACTAATTATATACTAGTCTTACTAGCTCTATACCAGTCTTAACTAACTCTATACCAGTTTTAACAAACTCTATACCACTCATAACTAACTCTATATCAGTCTTAACTAATTATATACTAGTCTTACTAGCTCTATATCAGTCTTAACTAACTCTATGCCACTCATAACTAACTCTATAACACTCATAACTAACTCTATACCAGTCTTAACTATGTTTAATTGAGTTGAGTTGAGCTAAGAACCGACATCACTGCACTCAGGACATTCCCATGCGCGCTCCGTCCCCTCATTCAACAGCTTGCGAAGAGTCATACTACTAATGGCTACCGCTATCTTATTGAAAATTCTCCTTGTCTTCCCTCTCAGTTTTCAGATTCTTCCAGAACCCCTGCCGATCCCCCACAATATCATTCTTTCCACATATGGGTTCTCAACCTGTTCCCCCACCTTCTCCACCTGGTCCCACAGGCGCACGACCACTTCTCCCTTGTCCATAGGTATTCTACCATCAAGAGGTGTATTCCCCGCCAACCTATCAGCCAATTCATTCCACCGCACTCCAGCATGACTAGGACCAAAACTGCATACACTTCTCACAACATATGGCCTCTGAAGCGAGGATAGCCATTCCACCGAAATGTTCCTTTCTCCACTTACTTAGCATACTCCTTGAGGATACTAACTCTACTAGTCTTAACTAACTCTGTAAGGTCTTAACTAGCTCAATACTAATCTTAACTTTCCCCATGGTTGAGAACCACTGCTCTAGTGGGTTCACATGGAGGCACATGGATAACATCTAATGGAAGATGCATCACTGAGATAAAGAACAGAACAGGACAAGCAAAAACTGCATTCTATCAAATGAAAAACGTTTTGTGCAATAAGTCATTGTACTTGAAAGTCAGGAAAAGAGTTCTTGCATGTTACATAGAACCAGTTTCTTCTTCTTCTGCGTTCATCCGGAGAGTTTTTTCGGACGTGATTGCATTGTGCCTGTTTACAGCAGAGCTGCGTTCTTGCACCGTTAGGTCGACACGTCCGACTTCTGCGGGCATTTGTTGACCGGGTTAACCTTCCCGGGGAAACCAATTTTAACATACGGCTGCGAGTCCTGGACAATTAGTTCAAAGGCGAAAAAATCCCTGGAAGCCTTTGAGATGTGGTTTTATAGAAGAATGCTGAAAATTAGTTGGACAGCCAAAAAGAGCAATCAGAATGTTTTAAGGGAAGCTGAGTCGCAAAGACAACTTATCACGAACATCAGAAAGAGGCAGTCCTCGTTTTTTGGCCACGTTATGAGAAGACTGTGAACTACAAATCCGTGGCAAAGGCGTTGCGCATGCGGTCAGTTATCCTGCATACCGCGTTCGAAACATAGCTGTGTTGGTGGTTTTTTTTTTAAATGGAATTGGTGCCTGTCATTCAGAAAGCAATTAGCAAACTAATAAATAATGTTTTGCGTATCCTTTTACAGGACTTAGCTGTCAACAGCAGCATCTTTCAGCTGTCTGTTGATCTCTTGGCAAGATTACGCTCAGTAGTTTGCCATTGCTTTCTGAGCGGCCGGCTCAGTATCCGCAAGTCACGAGCGGGGGTCGAACCACCTCAGTTCTCGCTCCGCTGCGAGACTCTGCGTGATAAACGGGATTACAGAGAGAAAGTGTTGTAACCCCACAGCCAGAGAGACCGGCCAATTAGCAAACTACTGAACGTAAACTTGCCCAGGAATCACGAACAACCAAAAATGCTGGGGTTGACTTCTACGTCTGTAAAGGATATGCAACTAACTTTTCTTTTAGAGAAGACAAAAACTGGAACCTGTTGTGACAACCAGAAAGAGAGATAGAGGAAAACAGCGTGAGAAGATTATTGACAGTCTTGAGTCATGGCATGGCGAATTGATCCATGACGTCTCGGAGATCGTAATTTGTGAAGAGGCATGATCGCACACGCCAGCCGGTAAGGCACTGGATCATGATGATGAGTGGATTCACAACGTAGCAACTCCAGAGCCGTAAGATGGATTCTTCTTCTTCTTCTTCTTCCGTTCGCCTGAAATATGTCTTTAACTGCATTGTTGTCTCTTGTATGAATCTAAGTCTTTTTTAGTTCCCTCAGCGGTCCATAGAGTTTATCTTCCACTGTTGTCTCTCTAGGCCAGAAGGTTCGCCTGGATATATTGTAGTTTGGACAGTCCTTGAGTATGTGCTCTGCTGTCTGCGACGCCAAACCAAATGTGCACATGGCTGAGTCACCAATCTTGAATTTTGTATACATGTGGCGTTATCTATTGTGTCCTGTTCTGAGGCGCAGAATAATGACCTGTTCTGGTCTGTCCATAACGTGGTAGTCGTCTTGAGTAGGGTTTGGTGGCCTTCTGATTGATTTGATCATTCTTTTCTTTTGGTGGTATGTAATGGGCACATCAGGTTGTTCTTCTTTTGCTCCTTCCTTAGCCAATCGATCAGCTCTGTCGTTTCCGGGTACTCCACAGAGGGATGGTATCCACTGTATGGTGACCTTATGCTGACTGCTAAGTTCAGAAAGCAGTGTCCTTAGAACTGGCAATTTCCCAGACAGGAGCGCCTCGAGTACTGATTTTGCATGTAAGAGGGATCATAACAACTATTGACAACTGACAAGATTGAGAGAAGAACATTACATCCAAAGTTTCAGACTATCTGTGGGTGGGTTTTCTTTTCTAACAATTTTGCCTGGGCAAAAACCTAAAGGCCTGCTTTTTGTGATTTTCAAGTGATGTGTGATTTCTAACATGCGCAACTAGATATAGCTTTTAATAAGTCTTTTTCTTACCTGCTCACTGATAATTTCAACTATAGTGGCATCCGTTCCATTCTTGGACACTACCGCAGTGAAATAGTGGTTAGTATACTTGCCTACCAAGTAGTCTGGGTTCGATCCCCAGCTGAGGCAGGATAATTGTTCTGATCAGAACTGTTCTATAGTGCGTTCACAAATGTTAGCCCTCATTTATGTTCATTTTTTTTTAAAGTACCTATTGCATCTTTATGAAGTTTTCCCTGCCGTCTTATATTTATTCCCCTCAATTAATATATCTTTAATAGGTCCAAAGACTACTGAAAGCATGGAAAGGGGCTAAATTTCGTTGATGTTTAGGCAAAAATGTATTGAATTCACGCTAACAAACTTGCTTTACAGTAATGCACGTCAATAAGGGTAATCTCTGAACACTTCCGTTCCACTATGTGACGTGTTTCTCATAAGAAAATTCCCGTGCACCACGGAGAATATTCATTATTGACCACTGATATTTCCGTGTGAAGATGTAATACATTTCATAATATGCACTTCATCTCTGACCCGTAAATTATATAATGTATGCAAACAAACATTGCAATCTGCTGTACAATCTCCAGAAGAAGATGTTGTTGTGGGGTACATAATGATAAGATTATATGCTAAATCTCATCATCTTCCCTCAGTTGGTTACTGAGTTATAGATTATTTTTTTTGTACGGGGGTGGGGGGCAAACATTTGTGAACGCACTATAGGGTCAACACAGCCTAATAAAAATAAGTAATTTTCTGGGAAGGAAAGTAATGAGGACGGGCAGTGGCTACCCCACCTTGTGTATTACAACCTAGAATGTGTGTAGGCCTAACACTTCACATACCTCAAGAGCAGTTATCTGCTATGGGGCTACATTTACCTGCATATATAAATTCTTATTCCACAGGTGCCTGTAACACGGAACTTCTGAGGAACTACCCGGGTATGATGGGTAATATCTTGAGAGTCATCTCCCGGGTCATGTTCAAGTCCCCGGATGATGGATGCCAGACTATTGTCTATTGCGCTGTGTCTGACGGGCTGAGGGAGTTTTCAGGTTTGTTAGGCTCTGTGTGTGTGTGTGTGAAATAATTGTTTGTCACACTGAACTAGTTGTTAGGGCCTCTCTTACGGCTCTGGGGCCGACCCAGCTTTAGGACTGGTTGCTATATTGTGAATCCACTGGAAGGTAGTGAGTTTTAACTTGAAACTTTAACTGATTAAGTGCCATTGGCTGATAAATTGTCTTATTCGAACTTCCCATAATTGCCATGAACTTGTAAATCAAACTATAATTAAAATACCAATACAGTTTTCCCTATGCAACTCCTTTGTGATATATCATACAAAATGTTGGCTACCATAATAAGAACCCTTAACTCATAACTGTGACACACCCCTAGTTCCCATTTTCCGCCATCCATTTTTGTTTGGTCCAAACTTACTTTCTGCTTGGCACTGAATCAGTTAACTCATAAGTCTGATTGCATTAGCATTAGGGTAGTCTGAGCCTCAAGCAGAGAAACATCTAATGGCAGTGGAAATGTGGTTTCTGAGGAACATGCACAGAATACCATGGACAGACAGAAAAACCAATGAGCAAGTCCTACAAGAAGCAAATGAAAACCGTAAACTGATTAGAGAAATTAGACGTAGACAGTATAGATTTGTTGGGCACGTTATGAGAAGAAAAAAAGTGGAGTATTGGTGACAACTGGCAATCTTGTCCCTGGGAATACTGTGATGCTTTGACTACTGATGCCTCCATCATGGCACCCTATGACTTGTGTTTGCATTGTTGCATGATATTTTTCTCTTGTGTTTGCTTACTTTGAACTCTAGTGTAGTCCCTATACTTGCAGCTACTTCTAGTACATTGGACTATCATGGCAACCCCCACAACTTGTGTTTGCGTGGTTGGTTGATATTTCTTTTGTGTGTGTGCATTAGCTCGCTTTAAACTCTAGCGTAGTCATACACTTGTGATAACATCTAGAGCACTGGACAGATTTGTGCATGTGGGCTAGCTTTCCCTGTTATCAGTGTCCCTCACCATTACGCAAACCCACTCCGACATCTGAGGCACTTGTAATATACGTCCCCAAGTCAAGGACGAGAAGTCAACATTTTAGCCCAACTGACCGGGCTAGGAGTTGAACACACTACCTCAGCATCAGCACACCGGATGTTTAAGAAGGAGAGCTCTTATCCATTCAGAATGCTAGCCTCCATGTTGATTGATCTGATTTATTTAAACATCTGATAGTTACTATACTTCATTCTATTTGATTGTCAACAGGAAAGATTTTTTCCAACTGCAAGGCCCTGAAGCCAAGTGATAAGGTGAAAGACAAGGAAGTGGCCAAGAAGCTGTGGCAAGTCAGCGCTCATTTGTGTGGTTTCAGAGACGACAGCCCAGTCAAGGAGGAAGCACCGCCAAAAGAAACAGGGGAAACAGCAAGTACTGAAGAAAAGAAGGAGCAATAACAACACAAACAAGCATTGAAAATACTAAATGTGCCTTCCAACCATAGCAATAACTACAGTAGGAATTGAATAATAGATGGACAATTACAAATTTTAAGCAACAAATGAGAATGTATGGAAGAGAAAGATCTGCTTGGTATGCTGCACTTACACTTCAAAGAGCATGCATTATCATCGCTGACATAAAAAATTATATCGTTCTTTTCAATTTTAGCATTCGTTACTTTTGATGGTACTTCATTTTTAATTCACCACAAACACAGGAGTTCCAGGGAACGCACGCGACATTAGGGTGATTCCATAGTGGGTGTAGGGGTGTGTTGATATACTTCCTCCGGTTGAGTGTGTGGTGGACTGCTAGGCAGATCGATGGATGCAATAAATGTTTCTGGACCCGGAGGGCTCTCATTGTTGTCGGAGTGTATATCCATATCTTGTGCTAATCGTCTTATCTTGTGTACGTCCCATCTGTCTGCGCTCATCTTTGATGTATCTGAGGGTCAGTTTGTGAAGAAAATGACATGCGGTTTTGGGTACATCTACTGCAAACACACTTGTCAATCGATCACGAAGTGCATCCTGATATCCCTATTCTGAAAATCGATGACCCCACCAGATCTAGGTCAGTGCCAAAAATAACTACATGGCTTGTTTGCAGTGAATTAAAAATGAAGTACCATTTTGACTCACTTAATGCTTGGTGATGAAATTTGCTCGCTAAGTTGATTTCTTGCCATTGGAAATACTATGGTGGTTGGCTTACATTGAGTGTTCGTCTGTAGTCTTCCCAGTCTCTTGGATGTGGTCAAATTTTCAGTGCTCGTTTTAAGTCTGCTTTTCTTGGTCAATTTCTCGCTGTTTTTTTTTTTTAAAGAACTCTTTATTTGGTTAATTTCTTGCATATAGAACGCTGCTTTCACCTTAGGTGTTCTACATTTCACCTCTTTAATTTATCTTCCATTTATTTTTATGTATCCAGTTATCTGAACTCATTAGCCTGTTTCAAAATTGTCTCACCGACAATGATGTTACAGTCTCGAGGACTTCTTGTAGTCTATAAGCAATGTTTTACTTGAACCACAATGCTGAGCTGTTTGCAGTATGCCTGTGTGACTTAGATTTACATTTAAGTTGTGACTTGGTGTTGTATTAATGGACGTTTTTACCGCTTTTTAATCATAAGAAATTTTAAGTTTTTAATTACTGTTTGACAATGAGGTAAAATAAACACAATCTGATACCAGATTTTACAGCCATGTTGCTTCAAGATTATTTCATTAACTGTGCTATATGTTATCACATGTGCTATATGTTACATTTAATGATGTTATGTTATCACATGTGCTATATGTTACATTTAACGATGTTATATGTTATCACAAAGGACATCACCGTACACTGGGCAGTCCTCTGATGCAGCTGTCGTCCCAAAGTATCTGCTAACTTTTCCCATGAGTGCTTGGTTATGATATCTCCTCTCTTGACCTCGAAGACGGTATCAACATACTTGGCCAGGCTTCTTCCCATACCATGTAGCCAGGCTAGTGTCAGTGCTATCAGTATCCACCAGCCAAGTCCGTACTGCATTGATTATATCAGCCCTGCCCAGGCTTATTATCATTTATATTGGTGCATTAAATTACCTTTTACTCTGGAATGGTTGAGTGCAAAAACCCAGGTGAGTGATATGCAGCACAACTTTCAAATGTCCACCCGTTTAGGTAGAACTGGTGATTGTGATTTTATGCAGCATGCTCAAGGAGTCTATGATTATCATGTGACTACTTATTCTGCTGCCCACGCGAGTTCTCTGGAGGCAGCAGTCAACTCCTGTGATAATGCAACACAATGTAGGCACAGCCCACCACATCAACTGCCATCTTTACATCAAAGGCTGAATGCCATGCAGCTCCAGCATTCTCACATACAAGACACAACCATCATGCACAAATGGTCATACAGTTAGCACAGCTTGTCCTCCAATCTCAGGAGCCACGGTAAAGGATCTGCTGTATGATGATGAACAGTCAGAGCAGCTGCTCTGTAATTCCAACAACTGTTTCATGTTACACACAAACCCGTGATTTTTTCATACTTATCCGATAAGGTTAGCAACATATATCACTATCCAAGAGACCAGGGGTATTTAGCAATCAATAGTTTTTGTATTTTAAAAAAATAGAATACAAATACATATTATTATTCATTAAATCAAGTACTTATGTTTAATTTCAGCACATATAATTATACCAGCATAAATTTACAATCAGCTAATTTTAAAGGCTTGGCATCAAATCCATCGCTGTAAACATTAAGGAAACATTCCTGCATTCAGTCAATATGGCTGCCCCAGGGCCCTGTACTCTGCCATCCATGATGATATAATGAAACAAATCCCTCCACCACATGTTTTATTCTTGGAGTTTTCTGACTGCGTATCAAACGTGTACTGTCCAATAGGTGAGGAAAGCCAAGCAATCAATGTACTAAGAATAAGGGTGATCCATGCTGATTAAAGTCAGTGGTGTCAGGGGCACTGTAGTCTAATTATAACAGCAAGTGCTATACTCTGAAACGACAAGAAAATCGGTGTTAAGATATGCCACAGTCTTCTATCTCAGTATGGGTTTCATTTCAGTTCTATTTATGTTTACTTCTAGCTTAAAAAAAAGTCGCTTAAAAGTCGACTTCACTGCACTGGGTTTTATCCCATATGGCTCAGTCTCTTTCCGCAGCACGGAAAGCGTCGCACAAAGCACGAACTCCGTAGTTTTTTAGCGACAACCCACAGGAGTCTCCGAAACATTTAACTCGTAAACCGAAGGGCGCGGCCCGGAATCGAACCAACAACCTTCGGATCACGAGTCAAATGGCTTGACCACTTCGCCACAGAGACTCCCTTACTGGTAGCTATGGTGGCATACTGGTTAGTGTGCTCACCTGCCTAGACAGTGGCCCTGGTTAAATCCCCAGTACAATCAAGATTATTGTTCTAACCAATATGGCTCTATGCCATGGACAGACAGAAAAACCAGCGAGCAAGTCTTACTAGAAGCAAATGAAAACTGTATTCTGATTAGAGAAATTAGACGTAGACAGTCACATTTTTTTGGGACGCGTTATGAGAAGAAATAAACTAGAGAAAAGGCAAGATTGAGTGGAAAAGAACAAGGGGAAGGCAGAGAAGTCAATATCTGGATGGCTTGTCATGGTCGAGACAGGAATACGGGGCTGACCTACGACTCTGATAATTGAGTGAGATGTTGAAACATGAAGCTTACGCTTATCAGCATGACACATGATGATGATGAATACAGCTCTGAAGACACAGAAATTCTACAACATGGAAGATGACTGGCTCATGAACAGCACCGGGTCTGGGAAACTGACATACTTTAGCCATGTTAAACATTGCAGGGGCTGGGAGACTGACATACTTTAGCCATGTTAAACATTGCAGGGGCTGGGAGACTGACATACTTTAGCCATGTTAAACATTGCAGGGGCTGGGAGACTGATATACTTTAGCCATGTTAAACATTGCAGGGGCTGGGAGACTGACATACTTTAGCCATGTTAAACATTGCAGGGGCTGGGAGACTGACATACTTTAGCCATGTTAAACATTGCAGGGGCTGGGAGACTGACATACTTTAGCCATGTTAAACATCACAGGGGCTGGGAGAGAACAGGGATGGGAGGCGAGGTTCCTGGAAGGCAAGGCAGGGGCCACCCAGCACGAAGATGGACACAGGACACTGCAGACAC
Source organism: Cepaea hortensis (assembly GCA_963921405.1). Classification (NCBI taxonomy): domain Eukaryota; kingdom Metazoa; phylum Mollusca; class Gastropoda; order Stylommatophora; family Helicidae; genus Cepaea; species Cepaea hortensis. Next base: position 407,899,328 of record OY992876.1, read on the forward strand.
CTGGGGCAGGAAGTGACAGAAATGGCCAGAGATGGAGAGGCTTTTTACCATGATGAAAGCGACCTTCTGACTACAAGATGATGATGATAGCTTTGAGGTTAATCCAGCCTCATAAATATTGGTACAAGACACTTGTCAGAGGTCAGCATGGCTGAATGGATAAGAACATGTGTTCTTAAACATCTGGTGTGCTGATACTGAAGTAAGGGGTTTAACCCCTACATCGAACAGTTGGCCTAAAATGTTGACCTCTCGTCCTTGACTTGGGGATATACATTACAAGTACCTCTGAAGTCAGAGTGGGTTCGCCTGATAGCGAGGGACACTGTTAATAGGGACAGCTAATCTACACACAAAATTCAGTCCAGCACTACTAGAAGTAGTGTGTATGGACTACGATTGAGTTTAAAGCGAGCGAGCACAAAAGAAAACCACTTGTCAACATTGTCTGGGAAGGCAATGAGGAAGGGAACCAGCCATCACACCTCATATACTATTTCCTAGAATATCTAAGGGCCTCACAATTCACAGCCCTACAGCAATATCTGCCATGGGACTACTCTTACATTTTGTGTTTGTCTATTCGCTATCAAAAGTTATCTACTACGATTCTACAAGAATGGCTTGCTTGTGGTCAACACTTGCCATTAAAACTTGTGGTGTCTGTCTGTGTGCGCATGCATGTGGGTGATGAATATGTTGTATGAACTGTGCTGACTTTGTGTTTCTCTAGCATACCCATGAGTGGGAATGAGAAAAAAGTCTATAAATGAGGTAAGTGGCACCTGGCCATCTTTTCAGACGAAAGTATGTGGATTGGAACTAGAGCTCGAATTCCATCGCACAATGCCAGGGCATGGATTAAGAGATCATGTTTTGCTCATGCAGCATGATCCCTCTCTCGGCCTTGCCTTGTTTTCTCCAGAGGAAAGGATAACCAGTACATCTGGAGCAAGGTAGGCTGCAGATGCTGCCGACTCAGCATCAAACCTCCATGAGCAGAAGGTGAGTAGCGGCCAGGCCCTCATATCTGAGAGATTTGACTTAGAGGCGTTCAGCCATATCCCTCAGCTGAGTGCCTCAAATCAAGTGTCTGGATCTGTATGAGCGTGTACATCTGTCATTCGTAAATGTCTGGATCTGTATGAGTGTACATCTGTCATTCGTAAGTGTCTAGACCTATGTTAGCGTGTACTACCGTCAGACCCACCCCCCCCCCTCGCCTTGACACTGTCTACAGTACGGATCTCGCTTCCCTCTAACCCTAACTCTGCCCTCCAATAGATCCTCGTTAAAGGGTTCAAAGTGTGCTTCATTCCAATTATGGGGCCTCAATAGTCCTGTATTGTTATTTATATAAATGAAGTACCCTTGGCATATACAAACACCCAGCTCTATCACAGACAGAAGGCCTGTTAGTGTAAATCGTGCTGGGGTCACACATGTCTTGAGCACAGTGTGTTGGGGGGAGGGGGGGGGGTGTTCCCCCCATCCACAGTGAGGGAAAGCCTGGACATTTATTCCTTCCTGCACTCAGGCCCAATTCCTTCCTGCACTCAGGCCCTTTTCCTCCCTGCACTCAGGCCCGATTCCTCCCTGCACTCGGGCCCGATTCCTCCCTGCACTCGGGCCCGATTCCTCCCTGCACTCAGGCCCGATTCCTCCCTGCACTCGGGCCCGATTCCTCCCTGCACCCGGGTCCGATTCCTCCTTGCACACAGGCCCGATTCCTCCCTGCACACAGGCCCGATTCCTCCCTGCACTCAGGCCCAATTCCTCCCTACACTCAGGCCCAATTCCTCCCTCCACTCAGGCCTAATTCCTCCCTCCACTCAGGCCTAATTCCCCACACTCAGGCCTAATTCCTCCCTACATTCAGGCCTAATTCCTCCCTACTTTCAGGCCTACAAAATGTGATGGTCCTAACATATTAAAAATCCATAGCAGGTCCCTTCTTCGGGTTTGTTTTTTATGTTTTTTTAAAAAATCATCTCTAAGTCAATCTGATGTCACACCCCTAAGTCATTCTGACTAGACACAGATGTCACACCTCTAAGTCATTTTGACTAGACACAGATCTCATGTCATTCTGACTAAGCACAGATGACATGACACACCCCCAAGTCATTCTGACTAAACACAGATGACACACCGTTAAGTCATTCTGACTAAACACAGATGACACACCTTTAAGTCATTCTGACTAAGCACAGATGACATGACACACCCCCAAGTCATTCTGACTAGACACAGATGTCACACCTTTAAGTCATTCTGACTAAACACAGATGACACACCTTTAAGTCATTCTGACTAAACACAGATGACACACCTTTAAGTCATTCTGACTAAACACAGATGACACACCTTTAAGTCATTCTGACTAAACACAGATGACACACCTCTAAGTCATTCTGACTAAACACAGATGACACACCTCTAAGTCACCCTGAGTCTTCATATCTATGCTGGCCTACTAACACTCTTACCTCTTGATGATCTGTACCACGTCTTCATCATTGAGTATGTGCTCCTTGCCCACTCGCTGTGGGCAATGTTTCACAGAAGACCCCCAAACCAATGCACTGAAAAACAAAACAACAAGATCAAGTTGCCACCCCCTGTCCAAAAGCACTTCATTAACTCCTAACATGTACGAGGGGAAGTCCAGTAACAGGAATTTTATGAACAACTGTTTTACAATAGTGTGAACCAGAAATTGTGTGTGTTGTTTCTCAACATATCCCCACTGCTTGGCAACAAACTAGCTTGATTTCTAGGAAAAAGTTTTTGGCTGTGGACAAGCTAATTCTGCACCGCCTCCAATACCTCACCATCTGCAAACCTTTGACCCCATAAATGTTCCTTCAAGGGTCCAAACAAGAGAAAATCCCATGGCACCAAGTCTGTACTGTATGTTGGATGTTTCATAACCTCAAATTTCAGAGCATGTAATGTATTCACTGTATGCGCAGTTGTATGAGGGCGGTCATTGTCGTGCAACAACAATAACCCTTTTGAGAGAAGTCCTCGGCGTTTCAATCGTATCACTGGGATTATATTATTCACTAGCATGTCACTGTATCAAGCACTAGTCACAGTTTATTAATCACTAGCATGTCACTGTATGAAGCACTAGTCACAGTTTATTCACTAACATGTCACTGTATCAAGCACTAGTCACAGTTTATTAATCACTAGCATGTCACTGTATCAAGCACTAGTCACAGTTTATTCACTAGCATGTTACTGTATCAAGCACTAGTCACAGTTTATTCACTAGCATGTCACTGTATCAAGCACTAGTCACAGTTTATTAATCACTAGCATGTCACTGTATCAAGCACTAGTCACAGTTTATTCACTAGCAGGTCACTGTATCAAGCACTAGTCACAGTTTATTCACTAGCATGTTACTGTATCAAGCACTAGTCACAGTTTATTCACTAGCATGTCACTGTATCAAGCACTAGTCACAGTTTATTCACTAGCATGTCACTGTATCAAGCACTAGTCACAGTTTATTCACTAGCAGGTCACTGTATCAAGCACTAGTCACAGTTTGTTGTGTTGTTGTTGTTGTTTGTCCATCAAGAATGATGATGACCATTCATTTCATCCAGTGGGGTTGAAGGTGTGGAGCCATGGGTTCTAAGATGGCTGATAAGGCCTATTTTGGCTCGAAATGTTCTTTGACAATGTGGGCAAAGAATGCTTGACGTATTTGGAGGAGGATTTCCTGCAGTTGTTTTTCTGTCCTGCCTTTACAGTCACAGTTTATTAATCACTAGCATGTCACTGTATCAAGGACTAGTCACAGTTTATTCACTAGCAGGTCACTGTATCAAGCACTAGTCACAGTTTATTCACTAGCAGGTCACTGTATCAAGCACGTCACAGTTTACTCACTAGCAGGTCATTGTATCAAGCACTAGTCAGTTTACTCAATAGCAGGTCACTGTATTAAGCACTAGTCACAGTTTATTCACTAGCATGTCACTGTATCAAGCACTAGTCACAGTTTATTCACTAGCAGGTCACTGTATCAAGCACTAGTCACAGTTTATTCACTAGCATGTCACTGTATCAAGCACTAGTCACAGTTTATTCACTAGCAGGTCACTGTATCAAGCACGTCACAGTTTACTCACTAGCAGGTCACTGTATCAAGCACTAGTCACAGTTTATTCACTAGCAGGTCACTGTATTAAGCACTAGTCACAGTTTATTCACTAGCATGTCACTGTATCAAGCACTAGTCAGTTTATTCACTAGCATGTCACTGTATCAAGCACTAGTCACAGTTTATTCACTAGCATGTCACTGTATCAAGCACTAGTCACAGTTTATTCACTAGCAGGTCACTGTACAAGCACTAGTCACAGTTTATTCACTAGCATGTCACTGTATCAAGCACTAGTCACAGTTTATTAATCACTAGCATGTCACTGTATGAAGCACTAGTCACAGTTTATTCACTAACATGTCACTGTATCAAGCACTAGTCACAGTTTATTAATCACTAGCATGTCACTGTATCAAGCACTAGTCACAGTTTATTCACTAGCAGGTCACTGTATCAAGCACTAGTCACAGTTTATTCACTAGCAGGTCACTGTATCAAGCACTAGTCAGTTTATTCACTAGCAGGTCACTGTATCAAGCACTAGTCACAGTTTATTCACTAGCATGTCACTGTATCAAGCACTAGTCACAGTTTATTCACTAGCAGGTCACTGTATCAAGCACTAGTCACAGTTTATTCACTAGCAGGTCACTGTATCAAGCACTAGTCACAGTTTCACCCCTTTCCTGGAAATGCACCAAAATAGGGCTCTTGATATCCCCCCAAAAATGGTCATCATGACTTTTCCAGCGGATTCCTGTGTCCTGAGTTTTTCTTAACATTTTGAAATTCAAACACTCTCCCCGGATTCAAACTACTGTATCCAAAGTGAACCATAATTTTCTGTAGTTTTCACAAGATTACATGCCCTATGACCACAAAATAAAATTTAAAAAAAAAATAATAATGCTTCGTTGTTCTTTCACGGCACAAATCGATAATGGAGCAGCCATTTTGTAATCACTATTGTGCAAGCGTAAACTACTCGATGCTCTCGATTCCCACTTGGGGTATTATCAGCTTGTGCCCTGAAAAAAGATTTTCCATAATCCATACTCTTCCATACACTTTATAACAAAATCCCTGTTACTTAATGACTTTACATATCTCTCATACAACATTTGTTGATTACTGCATCTCTCATACAACATGAGATGACTATAGTTACGTCATAAACATCAAGTGACTATAATAATCTCTCGTACATCTTGTAACTATAACCATTTCTCTCTCTCTGTGGCTAAGGCTTGCGAATGCGGTTTGTGAGCCCGTATACCTGGGTTCGAAACACAGCGGTGGTGGTTTTTTCAAAAAAGGTATAGGAGCCGGTCATTCAGAAAGCAATGGCAAACTACTGAACGCAAAATTTTCCCAGGAATCACGAACAGCGAAAATGCTGGGATTGACTGCTACGTCCTGTGAAGGACATGCAATTTAATTTTTTTAATACATTTGGTGATTACTGCCATTTCTCATACATACAACATTTGATGATTACGATCATCTCTCATACAGCATGTAATGATTGCAACTATCTCTCTCATACAACATGTAGTCATTGCAACCATCTCTCTCATACAACATTAGGTGGCTACTATCATATTTCTTATACAACATTTGATGATTATGACCATCTCTCATACAATATTTCATGTCTATAACCATCTCTCGTCTCCGTGGCAAAGGGCTCATGGACGCAATTCGTAAGCCCGCTTACCCGCGCTCGAAACACAGCTGCGACCGATTTGGCAGCAGATCGTTTTGCGCTGGGTTTAAATGAATTGGTATGGGAGCCAGTTGTTCAGAAAGCAATGGCAAACTACTGAATGTAAACTTGCCAAGACATCAACAGCAGTAAAATGCTGGTGTTGACAGTGATGTTCTGTAAAAAGGATCTCATCTCATCATGTTCCTCTGGTACCTTGCGGTGTTGAGGTGAAGTATAAACATCATGAGAGTGCCTGATTATGGGCTTCATATATCGATATTCCCATGGACTCTGCTATTCCCTCCGTCCAACGTTTACGTGGTCGGCCTCTTCCTCTGTTTCCATCTGGTCTGTACATCATTGCTTATTGTGGTATGCTGTTGACTGGTAACCTACTTGCATGGCTAAACCATTTGATTTGCTGCTTTCTAATAAAATCTAGTAAAAGGATATGTAAACAAAAACCACCTCTCATGTGATTGCAATCATCTGTCATACAATATTTGGTGATACTGCCATGTCTCATAAAACAAATGACAGTAACAATCTCATACAACATTTAATGATATAACCACCTCATACAATATATGTTGACTATAACCACCTCATACAACATATGTTGCCTAAATCTCAAACAATATATGATGACTATAGCCATTTCTCAAACAACATATGATGACTATAGCCATCTCTTATACAACATATGATGACTATAGCCATCTCTCAAACAATATATGATGGCTATAGCCATCTCTTATACAACATATGATGACTATAGCCATCTCTTATACAACATATGATGACTATAGCCATCTCTTATACAACATATGATGACTATAGCCATCTCTTATACAACATATGATGACTATAGCCATCTCTTATACAACATGATGACTATAGCCATCTCTTATACAACATATGATGACTACAGCCATCTCTTATACAACATATGATGACTATAGCCATCTCTCAAACAATATGTGATGACTATAGCCATCTCTTATACAACATATGATGACTATAGCCATCTCTTATACAACATATGATGACTATAGCCATCTCTTATACAACATATGATGACTATAGCCATCTCTTATACAACATATGATGACTATAGCCATCTCTTATACAACATATGATGACTATAGCCATCTCTTATACAACATATGATGACTATAGCCATCTCTTATACAACATATGATGACTATAGCCATCTCTCAAACAATATATGATGACTATAGCCATCTCTTATACAACATATGATGACTATAGCCATCTCTTATACAACATATGATGACTATAGCCATCTCTTATACAACATATGATGACTATAGCCATCTCTTATACAACATATGATGACTATAGCCATCTCTTAAACAACATATGATGACTATAGCCATCTCTCAAACAATATATGATGACTATAGCCATCTCTTATACAACATGTTGTTGTTGTTGTTTGTCCATCAAGAATGATGATGACCATTCATTTCATCCAGTGGGGTTGAAGGTATGATGGAGCCGTGGGTTCTAAGATGGCTGATAAGGCCTATTTTGGCTCGAAATGTTCTTTGACATTGTGGGCAAAGAATGCTTGACGTCTCTGGAGGAGGATTTCCTGCAGTGGTTTTTCTGTCCTGCTTTTTCTTCACAGCTCTTGCAGTCCTGGTTGCCTCACATATGACTGCACCTTTGCGTAATGATGCACGCCATGAATTTCGGTCTCTGGCTGCAGCCTCCCAGGTGTCATGATGAATTCCAAAAGCATTCAGTGAGATTTTCAGTGTCTTTAAAGTGTTTCCTCTGGCCACCTTGGGAGCGTTTACCACAATGCAGTTCACTGTAAAAAATTCGTTTAGGGATCCTGTGATCTGGCATGCGAGTCAAGTGACCAGCCCAACGAATCTGATTCTTCATCAGTATAGTGTGGATACTGGACATGGACGCTCTTTCTAGGACTTCAGTGTCTGGAATCTTGTCTTGCCATTTAATCTTCAGTAGCTTGCTTAGGCAGACTGTGTGGAAGTGGTTTAATTTCCTAGCATATCGCTGATAAACAGTCCAGGTTTCACAAGCATATAGCAGTGTGGATAATACAACTGCTTTGTAGACTTTTAGCTTTGTTTGCAGTTCTGTCCCATACATTCTTGTACAGTCTGCCAAAGGCCGCACTGGCCTTGGAGGTGCTTGCATTCACTTCGTCATCAATTGTGGCAGCTTGTGACACAGTGCTGCCAAGATAGGTGAATTTGTCCACAACACTTAGTCTATGATCATTCACTTTGATATTCGGCACAGTGTGATTATTCCCTGGAGCTGGCTGGTACATAATTAGTCTTCTCCAAGTTGATATTGAGCCCAAAGTTGGCACAGGCATGTGAGAAAGCTGAAACATTTTGTTGCATGTCCGCCTCTGAGTTGGCGTATAGAGCGCAATCATCAGCAAACAGGAGCTCTCTGATGGTGTCGCTGTTAATTTTGGTTTTAGTTTTCAGCCTTCTGAGATTGAATAACTTTCCATCCATACGGTAGTTGATGTCTATTCCAATGTCATCGTTCTCGAAGTCATTCATCAACATGGCTGAAAACATGAGGCTGAACAGTGTTGGTGCCAGGACACATCCTTGCTTCACTCCATTGGTGACAGGAAAGGGTTCAGACAGTTCACCATTTTCCTGTACTCTTGCCTGCATGCCATCATGAAATAGCCGCACTATTTGGACAAACTTTCGTGGACAGCCATATTTTGCCATAATCTTCCACAGTCCTTCTCTGCTGACTGTATCAAAAGCCTCGGTAAGGTCAATGAAAGTGGAGAACATTTCGCAGTTCTGTTCCTGACATTTCTCTTGCAGCGAAAATCATGTCAACAGTTCCACGTTCTTTTCTGAAGCCACATTGACTCTCAGGAAGAAGACCTTGATCGAGATGGGCTGTGAGGCGATTGAGAAGAATTCTTGCGAGTATCTTCCCTGCAATTGAAAGCAAGGAGATGCCTCGGTGGTTGTCACAGGATTGGCGGTTTCCTTTACGTTTGTAAAGGTGGACTATTGACGCGTCCTTGAAATCTTGTGGCATGGTCTCGTTTACCCATATGTTTGTAAAGACTTGGTGAAGCTGCTGTTAGGACCGGCCCACCTGCCTTGTATATCTCTGCTGGGATGGAGTCAGGACCAGGTGCCTTGCCGCTGGAGAGTTGCTGGATGGCTTTGTTTACTTCCACTATGGTTAGCAGGTCATCAAGTGTCTCATTGGTGGGAACTTGAGGAAGGCAGTTGATGGTTTCATCATCGAAGAAGGAAGTTGCATTTAAGATTTTGCTGAAATGCTCTGCCCAGCGTTGAAGGATTTCTTTCTTATCGGTGACCAATGTTCCCCTATCTGCACTGAGGAGGGGAACTATGCCTGGTGATGTAGGACCATAGACCGCTTTCAGTGAGTCGTAGAAGTTTTTCATATCATGTCTGTCAGCAAAGCCCTGAATTTCATCAGCTTTGCTGCTGCTCAGCCAGGACTCCCGTCCCGCATGTGCCGAAGTTTTTGCTGCACAACTCTCTGAATGTTCTTGAAAGCATCTTTATTTTATGTTGACTTTGGGTCATTCAAATGTGCCTTGAGGAGAAGATGTTTCTCGGCCAGCAATTGGTTGATGTCTTCGGAATTTTCATCAAACCAGTCTTTATGCTTTCGGGGGGCTGGACCCAGGATTTCCATAGCAGTGTTGTAAATTATGTCCCTTAGGGCTCTCCATTCTGTTTCTGTATCCTGTTTAGCTGCAGCATTGGGATTGAGGCGGTCTTCCAGCATATTTTCAAACGACTGCTGCATTTTCTTGCTGTTTAGGCGGGTGACATTTAGCTTTTTTTTGCATTTTCGCCCCTTGAGGATGCCGTGGTGGCCTGATGTGAATGTTTATTTTCGAGACAATGAGATGACGGTCTGTCCAACATTCGGCACCACACATGGATTTTGTCACTAGAACATCTTGTCTGTCACTCCTCCTGACGATGACATAGTCAATGAGGTACCAGTGTTTCGAGCGAGGGTGCATCTCATGGGGAGACGGAAAATTGTGTTCGTAATCAGGAGATCATGTTCGGCACATGTCTGAAGGAGGTGGAGTCCATTGCTGTTACAATTTCCGACTCCAAGCTTTCCAATAATGCCACTCCAAGAGGTGGTGTCCGTGCCTACTCTGGCATTGAAATCCCCAAGGAGTATAAGTTTGTCTCCTTTGGGAACAGATGTTAATACATTGTGCAGGTCCTCATAGAACTTGTTCTTGACATCATCTTCGTTGGTCATAGTTGGTGCGTAGACACTCACAATGGTTGCATGCTTCCTTCCATTCAGCAGGGGCAACTTCATGGTCATGAGCCTGTCGTTTATAGCCTTTGGAAATCCAGCTAATTTGCCGACCAGGGCCGACTTAATGGCAAATCCCACACCGGATTGGCATCTTTCCTCGCAAAGGAAAACTTCCACTCCAGAAAAATTTGTAGCCGGCACCTATTTCACAGATTTGGCCTTCTTCTGCAAGTTGTGTCTCGCTCAAGGCTGCAATGTCGACGTTGTACCTGCCCAGCTCTCTCCCAATCAGTGCTGTTTGTCTCTCTGGACCCGACACGCCGTCTCTGTCAAGTAGGGTGCGTACATTCCAAGTTCAAATTGTTAAGGGAATATGGTTTACTCTTTTAGCTTTGCTTGTTTTATCTTTGTTTGTATGTCGACCGCAGTTAGGGTACCCACCAACCGCGGCTAGCTGGTTAGGTAGTGATGGAGCAGACAATGTTTAGGGCACCTTTTCTAGCCCCTTCCTCATGCTATGGAGGTGAGCAGTGTGTTCCTATAGAGGACTGCTCAGTCGCTCAGGGGGCTGCCGAATCCCACTGCTGCTCCGGTCAGTAGAAGACAACCATATGGCCTGAGCCGCCTGTGTGCAGGTCTGCGACTACGGCTGCCAGCGTGATGTTTTTCCGGTTTCCGGTAACGAGCGGGCGTGTCTTCACAAGCTCTCTCGATTTTTGAATATTTTAACAAGTTTACTTAATTCAATCGCGATGTTGTGTATATCATTGTGAGCGTTCTAAGAGTGGATTTACATACTACTCAACATTTCAAGTTTATGTGACCGTTTATTTAGTGAAATGAGGGATTCTTTGTGATATGTGATGGTAAGAGCAGCCATTTTTGAATGTTACCAATTATCGATCCACGTCAACGTGAGAATTAGCCATGCGGGGCTAACAAGTGATAATCACCACGCACGCCCTACAGAAGGGCCGGCGCTTTTATTTACTCCATTATTGTGCTGAATTTACACACTCTCAACTGTCAAGTTTATGTGACTGTTTATTTAGTGAAATGAAGATTTCATTGTGACACGTGAGGGTAAGAGCATCCATTTTTGAATTTTTACCAATTATCGATTCACGACAACGTGAGACTTAACTATGTGTGACTAGCAAGAGATAAGCGCCACGCACGATCTACAGAAAGGCCTGCAGTTTTATTTACTCCTTGCCTTGTCGAGCTGCCTATATTGCCAACATGTCCTCCAACTTACGATCATCAACTGTGTCAAAGCGATGTGAAAATGTAAACAAAAACAAGACGGGACAAAAGTTAGTTAGCACGCCAGCTCATCGACTGAATCGATCATCTTCATCGCCAACATCCATCACGTTGTCTAGTGAACAATCAGACACTGATGTCCAGCTGGACAAACAACACAATTCACCAGCTCAATCTTATCAAACTAACACATCACCTTCAAAGACGCTTTCTTCGGCCGAAACACAGAGCCACAATGATTGTTGTCGTGATCTAATTCAGGCTTTGGAGACGAAGTTAAAAGATTTTATTACCAACAAGACCACTAACATTATTGCGGAGTTTAAAAAAGAAAACATTCTTCTTCGAGAGGAAATCCGAATTCTTAAAGAAGAGAAGGAGACTTTTAAAACATCCATACATGCCTTGAAACTAAAGCGTGCACAGTCATTTCATAAAAGTGCACAAACAGAGGGTATCCATGGTGTTGTAGATGCGTGTGTTACCAGTGAATGTTCGTCGCATAATGACATACAGATAGTTTCTACAAGCAACAAAACCACCACTAAACCTGTAGAACGCACACCATCTATCTACCCCATCGATGTGCATGTCAGCAACAGGTTCCAGGTCTTAAGTGCAGACTCTCCAGCAGCAGACTTGGAATCACAGAGCTCAGTCGTTACCACTACTGGATATCAACAACCAACGCAAGCAAGATATAATAAACAAAAACACAAGAAAGACGACAGTGACCAGTGGCAACAACAGTCCAAGCGGACACGCCAGCAGCGTGAAATAACCATAGATCATAGTGCAACACATGTCGTCATTGGAGACTCCCTGCTGAAGGGAATCTATAGTGATCGCATGTCATCTTCTGACAGCGAATCAACTTCAATCTACCCTGTACCAGGCGCTGACATTGACAGGCTGACTGCTACACTGCGACGATTCCAAGTGAACGACCGAATTAGGAGAGCAACAGTCCATATTGGTGTTAATGACATAATGGATAATAAAATCATCAGCACCTCACAACTAGCTACATTGGAGGTGCTGTTGCGCAATAGATTTCCGAAATCATCTTTGTTTATTTCATCCATCATTCCACCATGTTACGGGTTCCAGCGTCGTACTGCCGATGCTGCTAATCTAACGTTATATAAATTCTGTAAAAATAATAGCATGAATTTCATAAATAACACCCCTTACTTTACGTCACCGTCCGGAGCTCCTAAGAAAAAACTATACAGGGATCAAATACATTGTTCCAAGCTAGGAAGTAGCTTCCTAGCGAAGAACATAAAATATCCCGAACGTGCACAACAACCAGCACCAGTTACAGGAGTAAACCGAACTTCACCTCCGGCAACAGCCATCTCACTGTGTTCAGAAAACACTCCTTCTCTTCCCACACCACCCTTGCCTGTACCCCAAGAACACAATGTTGTGAATGGCAACCCAAGCTCCAATCCAAATGTTGCTAAATATGATACTTTGTTTCCTACCTTGCCCGTAAAACAGTCTCCCTCAATGATATCAAAGGGGACACCGTTAAACAATGGTGCTGTACCGTCGATGCCTGCTTCCAATGTAGGCACTTCCAGTGACACTCATAGCAATCCCTCGCTGGACGGTAATCTACAACCCTATGAGTGGAACCGTCAACTTCAGCAGCTAATGCGATACAATCCTGCAGCCCTGCACAAAGCATTCATGATTTCACTCCAGCAAAGACATTTTCCTGCCCCCTCTAACAGCGTTAACTATTTCTAAATAAAGTTTCAAAATCCCTGCAATGTGTATACCACAAGCGACATCCTCCTTTTAGTTTGTAATGTTCGCTAATCACGATCAGTGGCTCAACAAAAATGGTCTATATATAGGCCATCTCAACATCTTTCATCTGCTCAACAAATTACCTGAGCTCTCGGTAATGCTGTCCAAACAGTTCCATGTGTTTGGAATCACAGAAAGTCGTCTTAACGACAAAATAACCGACTCCGAAATCTCACTTAAGGGGTTTAAAGTAATTCGGAAAGATGCAAATCAAAAATTAGAGACAGGTATTGTTGTATACATTTCCAATTCTCTCAACTGGTCCCGTAGAAGTGATCTCGAGACAGTAGAGATAGAATGTGTTTGGTTAGAGGTGAAACCAGCCAGCCAACAACCGTTTCTCATTGGATACCTATATAGGAATCCTTGTGCCGGGTACAGTTGGTATGACTGCTTCACTACAATGATGGATAGAGTGTTTACAGCAGGTAGAGAAGTTATGATACTAGGTGACTTCAACATAGATATTAGTAAATCCAACCAGACATGGGACGATATCATTCTTTCTTACAAATTCAAACAACTAATAAACCGTCCCACAAGGGTTACTGACACATCCTCAACTATAATTGATCATATATATGTTACTTGTCCAGATAATATTATTGAATGTTTTGTTCCTGTTTGTACAGTTAGTGACCACTACCCGGTATGTTGTACATGGTCAAGAATTGGGTTCAAACCTCTTAAACATAAACATGTAAGTATCAAATTTAGGAATTTTAAAGCATTTAACCAAGATTTATTTTTGCAAGACTTAAGAAAAGCAGCCCTTGATCACGTTTACCAACTTCCTGACCCGGACCATGCATTAGCTTTCTGGACGAAGACAGTCTACAATGTGTTCGATAAACACGTGCCAATCAAAGAAGTTTGAGTCAAAAATCAACATAAATCCCCATGGGTCACTAGAGAAGTGCTGGAAATCATGAGAGAGCGAGATACAGCACACAAAAATAAAGACTTCATCAATTACCGCAGACTAAGGAATAAAGTTAAATATGAAATTTGTAGGATAAAAAAAGATCATTTTAAAAATTTGATTGTAGATAATTCAAACAGTACAAATATATGGAAGGCTATTAACTTGCTAACCAATAAGAAACGCCCTACAGAATCAGCAATACCAAATTCTATAACATGCGATGAATTCAGTTGGTTCTTTCAATCAGAAATAGAGAATCTAAAGTCTTCAATACCAGACTCATCATGTAATTTAAGTTCACTGGCATCATTCTGTGAGGAGAAGTGCACCAGAAATATTCCCGATGAGATTCCTTTAATGTCTGTTGCAGACGTTTATAAATATCTCTTGAACCTCAAATCAACAAACTCACACGGCCTAGATGGTATCAGTAATAGAATTCTTCGTTGTGCTGCACCAGTCATTAGTGAGTCCTTAACGTTCATATATAACCAGTGCCTGGCCAAAAACTACTTTCCATCTGCTTTTAAAATTGCTAAAGTGTTTCCGCTAATTAAAAATGGCTCAATCGATAATAGCGTTTTGGGTAATTATAGAACTATTTCCTTATTATCGTCACTATCAAAACCACTAGAAAAACACATTCATAAAATAATGTTACACCATTTAATTAACAACGATCTAATAATTAACAGTCAATCTGGGTTTCGACCTAAATATTCTTGCCATAGTGCTCTAACAAAAATGACCGATAACTGGCACTTAAACATCAACAACGGTAGAATTTGTGGAGCGGTGTTTGTAGACTTTAAAAAAGCTTTTGATATGGTAGATCACGATATTTTAATTAGAAAACTAAAGCAAATGAAGACAAGCACCAACATGGTGAACATAATTACGTCATTTCTATCCGACAGGCAACAAGTCGTGTCCTTCAACAACTGTCTATCAAGACCCACACAGATTAATATTGGTGTGCCTCAGGGCTCAATACTAGGTCCGCTGCTTTTTGCAGTTTATATTAATGATCTTCCTTTATATATCAATACAACTTGTGATCTATTTGCAGACGACTGTACTATATATACTAGTCAAGAAAACCGTAGTGAATTAGAGAATTCTTTACAAAAGGAACTTGATAATCTTACTAGATGGAGCAATGAAAACCGCATGCAAATTAACATCGGCAAAACCAAATCCATGCTAATAACGACCAGACAAAAACTACAGACACTAGCCATAACTGGATCACCGCTCGAACTCCGCATGGGCACGTTACCTATAGTTAATGTGACTGAACATAAAACACTAGGGCTTTTAATAGACAGCCATTTGAACTGGAGCTCTCATGTTCACGCTCTTACCAAGAAAATAGCACAAAAAGTTTACCAACTTGCTAAAATTCAGCACTTCCTGGACGAAAGCACACGAAAAATATTCTATACATGCTATATCCAATCACATCTCGATTACTGTTCCACAGTTTGGGATGGTTGCCCTAAATCTAATTTAAAACGACTATGTTCTCTACAAAACCGCGCTATTCGTCTGGTTTCTGGCATAAAGCACGTTGAAAGTAATAATTTGTACAGTCATCTAAGACTTCTACCACTACAAAAGCGCTTCCTTTTCAACAAAGCCAAATTAGTGAATAAAATTATATCTCAAAATACCCAGAGTATCTTCTGCCGCTAATTCAATCTAATGCAATGAACAGCAAGCGCCTAAATTTGTTACATGTCTCAAAGCCTAGATTGGACCTATACAAAACATGTTTCGCCTATTCTGGTGCGCACTTATGGAATGATCTGCCTCCAGATCTGAAAACTCCAATGAGTCCCTACACATTTAACCGAAAACTCTTTCAATACTTAATCCATACCGACTATATGCCACCATAATTCATTTACTGGTATAATTGTTCATTATAATTGTTCACTATATATGTGTGTGCGTGTGGGAGCGAGAGAGAGAGAGAGAGAGAGAGAGAGAGAGAGAGAGAGAGAGAGAGAGAGAGAGAGAGAAAGTGGGTGTCAGAGAGCGGGAGAGAGTGAATGCGTGTGTGCATGCGTGTGTGTGGAGAGAGTGATTGAGCGAGAAATGGTGGGGGAATGTGTCAGTGCATGCATTCGTACGTGTATGTGTGAGAGTGAGTGAGGGAGTGTGTGCGTGCGTGCATGCGTTCATGTGTACGTGTGAGAGAGTGTGATTGAGAGAGTGAGTGTGTGTGTGTGTGTGAAGGATTGTGTGTTAGAGAGTGAGACAGTGGGAGAGTTGATGTGTTAGTGTGTGTGTGTTTGTGTGAGCGCGCGCATGCGTGTGAGTGTGTGTATATGAAAGAATACAGAGAGAGAGAGAGAGAGAGAGAGAGAGAGAGAGAGAGAGAGAGAGAGAGAGAGAGAGAGAGAGAGAGAGAGAGAGAGAGAGAGAGAGAGAGCTGAGCAGATGCATGTCATGTAACACGCATGTTATGTAACACGCGAATCCATATGTTTGTGTATTCTCATCTGTCATATTATCAGTTAAATACCATTTGATTTTATCATGCATAATATAAACTCATGTTCATTACTGTAGTTTGAGTGAGAGAGTCAGTGAGTGTGAATGAGAGACAGAACGAGTGAGCGTGAGAGTGAATGAATGAGCGGGAGAGTGAATGTGTGTGAGAGAGAGAGAGAGAGAGAGAGAGAGAGAGAGAGAGAGAGAGAGAGAGAGAGAGAGAGAGAGAGAGAGAGAGAGAGAGAGAGAGAGAGAGAGAGAGCATCACTATTTTTACGTCACATACATTTTATGTACACATTTTTCTCCATGTTTAACATTTTTATGAGACTGCTCATGACAAGTGTCAGTGTATGTGTGTGAGTAAAGTGTGGGAGTTTGTTCATACTAGTTTCAATACTAACGTGAGACATTTTGTTATGTGTCTAGATGTGAGGAAGTGTGAGTGTATGTGGAGGATGTGTGTGAGTGTGGGGATATGTGTGGGTGGGGGTATGCGTTTGGATGGGTTGGGGTGTGTGGGTTTTGGTGGGTAGTGGTATTTGTGGGTGTTGGTGGGATGTGTGGATGGATGTGTGGGGGTGAAAGTAGGGGTGTTGGAATGGGTGTGGGGGATGTGTGTATGGGTGGAGGATATGTGTATGGGACGGATGCGGGGGATGTGTGTTTATGTGGGTGGAGATGTGTGGATGGTTTGAGGAAGTATGTGTGGGAGGCGGGGTTGTGTGGGTAGGGAATTGTGTTGGGTGGATTGGGGATATAAGGGCGGGTGGGGAGAAGTGTATGGTGTGTGGGTTTGAGATATGTGTGCGGTGTGTTGGTGGGGGATGTGTGAATGATGTGTGGGTGGAGGGTATGTTTGTGGTGGTATGGGTGGAGGATAGTGTGTGGTGTGGGGGATGTGTGTGATGGGTGCGGGGAATGTGCGTATGGGTGGGGTATATGTGTGGGTGAGTAGGGGATTGTGGTGGTTGGGGGAAGTATGTGGGGGTGTGTGGGTGGGAGATGTGTGTGTGTGTGGATGGGGAATGTGTGGGTGGGGGTGTGTGAGTGGCTTAGGGATGTGTTGGTGGGTAAGGGAGTTGTATGTGTCGGGGTGGGATGTGTGAGTGGGTGGAGGATGTGTGTGGGTAGGGGTATTGTGATCGAGAGATGTTTGGTTGGGGGTGGGTGGGGGTTTGTGGGTGCGTAGTGGAGGATGTATGCGTGAGTGAGTGTGTTTGGTGGACGGGTAGGGAATGCGTGTGTGGGTGGGGAGAGGTGTGTGGTGTGTTGGTTGGGGATATTGTGTGAGTGAGGTATGTGTGTGTTGGTGGGGGATTTTTGTGGTGTGTGAGTGGGGGTATGTGGGGTGGATGGGTATGGGTATCTGTGTGGGTGTGGGTGGGAATATTGTGTGGTATCTGGGTGGGGGATATGTGTGTGGTGTGTAAGTGGGGATGTGTTGGTGAGGGATATGTGTGTGTGTGGTGCGTGGGTTGGGAATAGTGCGTGGTAGGGGGTGTATGTGATGTGCGGGTGGGGGTTTGTGTGGTGGGGGTTTAGGTTAAGGCATGTGTGGGTGGGTGGAAGTTGTATGTGTGGGTGGTGGGGTGTGTGTGTGTGGATTGGGGATGTATGGGTGGTTAGGGAGGTGTGTGTGGGTGGGGGGGGGGGGGTAGGGACATGTCAGTTGGTGGGGATGTGTGTGTATGGTTTGGGGATGTGTGAGTGGATGTGCGATGTGTGGGTTGGTGGGGGATTGTGTGCATGGGTGGGGAATATGTTGTCGATGTGGCTGGGGGATGGGTGGTTTGAGGTGTGGGTGGGGAGAGGATGTGTGGGTTAGGGTGTGGGTTGGTGGGGGAATGTTTGTGGGTGGCGAGTGTGTTTTGGTTGGGGGATCAGGTGAGGGCAGTGTGTGTGGGTGGGGGATGTGCGGGAGGGGGATGGGTCGGTTGGTGGGGTATGTATGTGTCCCTTGGTGTGCGTGTGTGTGCGTAGGTGGGGGTGTTTATGTGTCCCTTGGTGCGCGTGTGTGTGGGTAGGTGGGGATGTGTGTGTGGGTGGGGTGATGTATGGATAGGTGGGAGATGGGCTTCATAACATGGTAATTAGCCTTGTTTATGTTTACAACATTCATTTCACAATGTTTATTTTTCTTCCTATGTAAATGTATAATGCTCTTGATGAACGAAAGACGAGTGATTGAAAGGGCCGAATGTAAGACGGGCCTGCGTGCCCAATTTGTGACCCTAATAAAGTTGATTTGATTTGATTTGATTTGATTTTACCCACGCCTGCCGCTTCGCCGCTCGCCCATCGCCATAGGGCTTGAAGGTGATATATGAGGTTGGATGAAGAATGACTTGCGCGATGACTTGGATTAAAGTGAGGAAGAGTTGCGCAATTCGTCGACCTCACTCTCTCGCCTGAGTTCATCTGAGTCCAGTGGCAAGACAAGTCGAGACGACTGGAGACGAATACAGGTGCAGTGGATGACCAGGGCGCTCTACGTGCCTTGCCGTGCTCATTACGTTCCACAAAGCTTTGCAGGTAAACGCCGTCTTGCCCGTTGAATCAGTTATACAACATATGATGACTATAGCCATCTCTTATACAACATATGATGACTATAGCCATCTCTCAAACAATATATGACGACTATAGCCATCTCTTATACGTTTCATGATTATAGGTATCTTCCACACATTATGAGACTACACTACAGCCATATAATAAAGGTATTATAAAGTAAGTGTATGTTTGAAAATAATTTTTGCAAATCTCTATTAAAGCAAATTAGAAGAATTGTATAATAAAACACACTTTGAACTAAGTTAAAAACAAAAGTAAAATATCACTCCTATAGTAAATTCAAAAGAATGCAACAAGAAAAACTCACATTTTGAATTCTCTAATGATGTTCCGATGCAGCTTGTTGCAGAAGTCTTCTACTGAGCTCTTACCGTCCTTCAACACGACCGGAGAAGAATAGTCCGGCAACTGACCTTTGGGCTTTGTGTAGCTGATGACACAATTCACAAATTAGCAATGAAATTGCCATGAAGGCATAGAAAGCACAGAAAGGATAAAAGAAGGCATAGGCATAGACAAATAAACCAAAAATGTGCACATGGTAAACCTGATTGTTGCCTGTGTATTACTGGAGCCATAAGGGAAGCAAAGATTGATTGATTGATTGATTTAGGAATTGACATCACAGCATTTGGGGCATTCCCATAAGTGCTCCGTCCCCATCCCCAGCAGCCAGCGAAGAGTTCCAACACTAATAGTACCAGTAGCAATCTGATTATAAGTCCGTCTCGCCTTTCCTCTGAGCGTTGAGCATCGGCCAGATCCCCTCGACACTCCTCGCTACCTCATTCTTGCCAGACCATGGTAATCCATTTGCTCCTCCGAGGTGAGCACGTGCTCCCACAAGGCCGCAACCACGTCTGCCTTGTCATGTATCAATACTCCACCAAGTTCTGCAGAGCCAGCCAATCTGTCAGCCTGTTTGTTTCCGAGCACACCGGCATGCCCCGGAGAAAAGATCCAGGCGATGCTTGTCACCCGTGATCTCCGAAGCGAAGCAAGCCACTCTGCACGAAGCCTGCCCGTCCTCACCCTCGTCAGCATGCTTTCTGAGTCAGTTACAATCATGATGTGTGTGTGTGTGTGTCGTATTCTCCATCCAGCGGAGAGCCGCAGTGACTGCCTCCACCTCCATTCTTAAGCTGGATGTTGTGGTATCATATGCCAGGCTCTCCTGCCCCAAACATCGACCATTAGCTTTGGCTATGAACCACCAGCCACTTCTCTCACCTCTTGACACCGAACCATCTGTGTAGATAATCACATCACTCGAGTGAGCATTGTCCTGAATTAGTTGCTGGATTTCCACTTCCGTGGCCCCTGCTGGCCACTCCTTGCACTCCCGGCTTAATGTGATTATAACTCTGCACAAGTCTGACTGCTCCGCTGGCACTCTGACCCACTCCTCTCCACGCCTAATGTTCTCCAAGGGGCACACCTGTCTGATCGTATCCTCTGCCTGAGCCATCCATGATTTCCCTCTTATCAGTCGCTGACCCTTAACTGCGTCCAGCGCCTCATGCAGTGGGTGGTCTGTGTCTGCAGCTACTCTGAGGTATGCCTTCGCCTGCATCACCTTGAGCCTACCAGCAACAGTTGGCAGACCAAGGATGTAACGCATACACACTACTGGGGTGTCTCTAGTGCATCCCAGAATAACCCGCATAGCTTCGTTCTGTATGCGCTCTAACTTCACCAGCTGACTCTCTGAGACAGTGAGCAGACCTAATCCATAATCAATTACTGAGAGGATCAAGTGCTGGTATAGTGTGAAAAGCATTCTCTGCTCTGAGTCCCTTTTGAGATCTTGTCACAACCGTCTCCACATGGTCCTTGAAGAATAGGCTCCTGTCAAATGTGATCCCCAGATACTTCAGTTTGTTCTCTCTGCTGACATTTCTACCATCTATCGCGAGACTTGGGACATCAGCTCTTACAATCCTGTTGTCCAGAGAGCACCACAAAACAGCCGCCTTTTCCGGGTGGATGACAGCACTCATTTCTGTGCACCAGTCAATCACTTTATCTACTGTCGCCTGTAACTCCTGGACTGTTTGCTCCCTATATCTCTCCCCTGCCTATATGCAAGAATATCATCTGCAAATGTTAGTATTCTTCCAACCCCTGGTGCTTCTAGGTTTGCAATCTTGCTCGTATACACATTAAAGAGCACCGGTGAGACTGCAGATCCCTGTGGCAGTCCCGGGGTTAACATATGTGGCTCTGAGGTCCATGCACCCAGAGAGCAACCCGAAGGGAAGCAAAGAATGACACTGTACTATAGCATGTGTGTCATAAGAAGCAACTAAGGAGGGTTGGCATGAGATTGACTACCTCATCCCACAGAAAACTTGAAAAGCTTGGCATGAGTTGACTGAGGGCCTATGCTCAATTGAGAAGGGAAAGAGAGAAGAAGAAATCCAAACACTGGGTGTCCCCAGGAAAAGAAAGCATCAATCATTCATGCTAAATGAGTATTTCTTTCTTTCTTCTTTTATTTTTTCAAAAGGAAAAGTGCCACGCCTAGTTACTCACCTCCTCAACTCAGAGGTCAGCATGCTTTTACTTTGGCATGCACTTGTTGCAGGTTGACTTTCTCATTAGTCATCTATGGTTCTGGTAAAAGATGTCCTGCTGCATTGTGAGATTTAAACTCAGTAACTCCTGATCCTGAGGCAAACACAGCAAAATCACAGCCATGCCACAGCTCTTTAAGCAAATTCCAGGCTTAATTTGTGCAAAGTACTTGCACAGTAAAAGACTATTTCCCCTGACTCCCTAAATGAATGTTCTTATATAAGCTACAAGATGACTAGCCCTCATCATCCCCTCTTAGACAGGTTCAGTTCACACACAGACAAATCATCGTAGAACAGAACATCAATTAACCTCCAGCAGGAGAATGGTGACCGAGGAACGGACATGGCTCTCCAAAGCTTCACATATAAAAAATTATCACTCTTTGGTTCTCAGTCCATGCTTGAGAAATTTGACAATGGAAAGCTATGGCATGGATGGCTGCCACTTGTGAAAACCTCATACCTTTGACAGCTCGTGTGGTCCTAATGTTCAGGGATGTGAAGAAATAAGAGCTGATATGCTAGCTTCAAAAGCACCTACCATTGAGACACTGAAGATATATATAAGATTTACTTAGTAGGAACCTGTTGTGAGTATGGGATGGGTTTAGACCATCACAATTTGTAGACCTGAGTGCACAGAGGAACAGGTGACCAATCTTGCCCTCCCACAGCAAATTATGCACGCGGACATGCAAACTTCAAGAGCTGAATATTGATGAATGTTGGCTATTAAAGACCATAAAACAAAGAACAATTTAAGTATTTTGGTCACTTGAAACGTCACGGAAGTTTGGAGAGAACACTGGGAAGAGAGGAAGAGGAAGGCCAAAGAGAAGTTGGGTGCAGGATGTGGTGGTTGGACGCGGGACATCTTGCTAATGATTGAGAGGTTTTCCGGAAGGTTGTTATGGGAGCGAGGTTCTGAAAAGGACATACTACTGAATGAATGACATCAAACTCTCGTTCAACAGCGCTCATGTCATTGTTAGTGTAATGTCTCAGCTGTTACACCATGATGAAGATAGATATACTGCGGATATTTAATGACAGCTTGGTGCAAGATGACACATCTCTGATAAACCTGCTCAATTACAGCTACCTGAGTGAGGAACCTACACAACTGCTCATGACAGCAGGCATGCAGCTAAAACCAGCTAGCAAAAGGGTTAATCAGCACCCACACCTTTAGACTCAGTAGGAGAGAGTGAGCACCTATGGGCTTATTCCAACAAACAAGCTATGCCACATAGAACAACTCTGGGCACTACATACTCACATTCTCACCAGCTGGAGGTACTCCCACATCTTCTCCAGCAGGTCATCAAAGTTCCACTTGTGATGTGCAGAGATGGGCACCGTGTGTGGAATCTTGTAGATAATGTCCAACTCCTGAAACATGCCCACAGAAAGTAGGTCAAGGACAACATCAGATATGTGTCTCCTACAGGACCAGTTAGCCACAGCAAAGATTAGCCATTGTAACGATTTTAGACAAATATATAGAGATCAAATGGTGGGACAATATACTGTACATGATAAATATTTGTGTAGGACAATATATTATACATTATCAATATCTGTGTAGACAATTAATTACAAAGTAGTACAGACCTTGGCAGATGTCTGATCAATCTTATTTAGAAGGTAGATACAAGGGATGTAGACAAGTAATAATCACCTCGAAAGATATCTGATCAATCTTATTTAGAAGATAGATACAGGGGATGTAGACAGATAGTACTGACCTCCACAGATATTTGATCTTATTTATAAGGTAGATACACGGGATGTAGACAAGTAGTACTGACCTCCACAGATATTTGATCTTATTTAGAAGGTAGATACAGGGGATGTAGACAGGTAGTACTACTAACCTCCAAAGATATCTGATCAATCATATTTAGAAGGTAGATACAGGGGATGTAGACAGGTAGTACTGACCTCCACAGATATCTGATCAATCTTATTTAGAAGGTAGATACAGGGGATGTAGACAGGTAGTACTGACTTCCACAGATATCTGATCAATCTTATTTAGAAGGTAGATACAGGGGATGTAGACAGGTAGTACTGACCTCCACAGATATCTGATCAATCTTATTTAGAAGGTAGATACAGGGGATGTAGACAGGTAGTACTGACCTCCACAGATATCTGATCAATCTTATTTAGAAGGTAGATACAGGGGATGTAGACAGGTAGTACTGACCTCCACAGATATCTGATCAATCTTATTTAGAAGGTAGATACAGGGGATGTAGACAGGTAGTACTGATCTCCACAGATATCTGATCAATCTTATTTAGAAGGTAGATAGATACAGGGGATGTAGACATGTAGTACTGACCTCCACAGATATCTGATCAATCTTATTTAGAAGGTAGATACAGGGGATGTAGACTCGGTTGCCCTCAATGACATCTATCAAGTCCTCGGTTGTGGCATCGTATCTCAGGGAGATGTCTGCATTGTGGATCTTGTATTCATTGAGGATTGTCTTTACCAGATCTTGATCCAGCTCTGATTGCGGAACCTGGAAGAAACATCACACAGGAACTGAAATAAAGGTACAGATAATCACATGGCATCCATGGGATACTGGGCTCTGCCAGAGAAGCAAAGAACAGTAACACTGGAACCTAATATGCATATCTTTAAAGATGACTCAGGTGCCATCTCCACAATGAAGGTTGGTTGCAATAGATCTCCAACAATGTCTGTCTCTAGCCTTGATTATAAATTCTGTCAGACTGCTGTTCGTCCATCTCGTGTTATCTTTTCACTTGTATTGTTGTCTACATCTTGCTCGCTTGCCTTCAACCTTACCCTCCAGTATGGCTTTTATAAGAGTGTTATGTCTTTGTACGCTCACTTTACAGATCCACCAGCTATTAATTAGAGCTATGCTGGTGAGAAGAACAAGTCTCGGTCAAGCCGTTTGACTCTGGCTCTGAAGGTTGTGGGTTTGATTCCGGGCCGTGTCCTTCGGTTCACGAGTTAAATTTTTCGGAGACTCCTGTAGTCGTTGTTAGAGCTACTGAGTTCGTGCTTGGTGTGATGCTTTCTGCGCTGCGGAAAGAGACCGAGCCATATGGGATCAAACCCGGTGCAATGAAGTCGACCCCCGTCGACTTTTAAGCGACTTTTTTTTAAGCGAAGAACAAGTCCCACAGGATTTCAAAGACTCAAGCATCATAACATTGTACAAGAACAAGGGCCATTGGAGCGACTGTAACAACTATAGGGATATCTCACTTCTGTGTATTGTTGGAAAAGTATTTGCCCGAATTGTTCTGCGCAGACTTCAAGTCCTGGGAGATCAAGTCTACCCAGAATCACAGTGTGGCTTTTGACAGAACTGGTCTACCATTGATATGATATTCTCATTGTGACAAATGCAGGAAAAATGCTGTGAACAGAATCAACCACTGTTTATTGCCTTCATTGTCCTCACAAAGGCATTTGATTTGGTCAGTCATGAGGGTCTGTTAAAGGCACTAAAGAAGATTGGCTGCTCACCAACTCTTGTATCCATTGTGGAATCGCTCCACACAGGCATAAAGGGTATAATCAAGTTTGATGGTGCAACTTCAGAAGAGTTTGAAATCAAGAGTGGCAGTAAGCAAGGTTGTGTACTAGCTCCAACCCTCTTTGAAATATACTTTTCACTTCTACTGAAATATGCCTTTCGTGATCAGGATGGTGGTATATACATTCACTCACGCTCAGATGGCGGACTCTACAATGCTCAGAGATTGAAGGCCAAGACCAAAATTAGGAGGGTACTGATAAGAGAGTTGCTTTTTGCAGATGATGCTGTAATTACGACGCACTCTGAGGAAGAATTGCAATGTCTACTATTTGCATTCTCCAATGCTTGTTCTGAATTTGGTTTAACTTTAGCAAAAAGAAGACACAAATTATGTCACTGTCAAAGACTGGTACATAAAGGGCGGAGGTCTTCTCAAGATAGAATACCACCGGGAAGAGTGGTCAACCTCAAATAGATTAGAGGTGATACAGTGCCCCGATATCAGGGCAGGGTAGGTGATAGAATGGGGGACTATTAACTAGTTCTCTCATGAGACACGGAGACGTTGACCAGACAGTTAGCACTCTGGTCACGACAGGATCACGCCTACGTGATAGCCACGATT
Source organism: Cepaea hortensis (assembly GCA_963921405.1). Classification (NCBI taxonomy): domain Eukaryota; kingdom Metazoa; phylum Mollusca; class Gastropoda; order Stylommatophora; family Helicidae; genus Cepaea; species Cepaea hortensis. Next base: position 407,925,297 of record OY992876.1, read on the forward strand.
GCCACTCAACAAGAGACAGCTAATGTAAGCGTGCCAGGTGTAACGGCACGCAAAAAGCCGAAGGACACCTCAAGGTCCTTCCGCGTGCTGTGTAGCGACGCGAGTAAGAAAGTCAGACTGGGGACTGACTTTGTAGCGAGCACCTCGTTTTAGTGTTGATAGGAGTTTTGTGTAACCAAATAGATAGAGATAGCATTAGAGTTTAGGAAACTAGTGATAGGCAATTCTGTGGCTTTGTGTGTGGTTTGATAGCGACTGTTATGTACTTGTAAAGAGCCAACGGCAATAAAATGTATCATTTATTTCCTCTCACACGACTTGCAAGTTTCTTGTGTGGTGTGGGAGAAGTAATCTGATGATGCCTTACACATGGGTTGTTGACAGGCAAAGATTAATGTGGTGTCAGAAGTGTGGCTTGGACGAAAGTTCAAGCTAATACACTCACCCACGGCTCTCGGCTGAAGATTAATGTGGTGTCAGAAGTGTGGCTTGGACGAAAGAGCCAAGCTAATACACTCATCCACGGCTCTAGACTAAGTTTACAAATAGTGAAGTAGTGAATTTAATTTGTGTCAGTGACGGTTGACGTGTGCAGAACTAGGACAAGTTGCTAACGAAACTGTGCCTATCGTGACGAAATGATGCTTATTTGTGTTTAGTAAAATAGTATATACTTAAATCATGTGTTTCTTCAAAGTTGTAAGTATTGATATTATTATTTTCTGTTATTGATTCATGTAATTATTTATTTATTTATGAATAACTATCAAAAATGATTCTTGGCGGAGCGATACACAGCCAGCAACAATATCGATTTTTGCAAGCTAAAAATAGCGCTGCGCCTCTGACGTGTTACGATTGACAAGCAGTTGTTCTGCGCCATTGGCATTCAGCATCTGAATGTTTACAAATCGGTAAGCTGCTGCCCGCCTGAATCAGTGCTTTATATTACCTATTATTTGTTGATTTGAGTTAGTAATTGAATATATTTGTTTATTTAAACAATATTAATATATTTTCATTTATTCCAAAGCAGTTATTGAATTTTTTTTTCGTACTTTTTCTTGTGTTTACCGTCACGAGGGCACTATTTTCGGCCATGCAAATTAGACTTGGTCTGCACAACACTTGCATAGATTAAACTAGATTAGTGACGAAAGGCATAAACAGTTAGAACGAAGACAGGACATTGACAATTTAATATTAAGTAAACTATATTCTGTTTTGTTCGTGGGCATGTCATTGTGATTGTATCAAATTGTCGAATAATATGTCGTTTGCTATTTGTTAATTGTTGCTGCTCTGTAAACCAGGATGAACAACAGCTGATTAGAAGATTGGTGTGTATGCCGAAGTGCCAAACAGGTGACCTAGATAGAAAACTCGTGGCGATACCGAAGCGCCAAACAAGGTGACCTGTGTTACCGGAGTGTGTTCCTTGTTCTCGGGAACATTAAGTTGAGTATACTCAATATATTTGGCATGCAATGTGATTAATAGTGCATCTCTTTTTCAGCTTGTGATGCATTAGCATACTTTTGTGCTCTGTTTTTTGCAGGACTAAATTTTTCAGGTTATACACAAAGAGTACAATTTGCAGTGCTCATATATTAAGAAACATAACATATCAAAGAAAAATAAGTGATTAAAGAGTTCAGGGTAGGTCAACACTAGCTAATTACCTAACATCATGGCTACTTTAGCTGATTTCGTAAAAGCAGGTAAAGAAATGCAATACACAGGTAAAGAGCTAGAAAAATATGCTGATCAGAAATTTAAAGAAGCAAAAGATGCTGAGACAGCTGAACGTATACGAAAAGAGAATGCAGAGAGAGACGAACGCGCTCGAGAAAGAGAGCATCAAAAAGAAATAGCACAACTAGCTGAGATAACAAAACAAAAAGAATTGGACATTAAACAACAACAGTTACAACATGATAATGAAATTAAACAAAAGGAAATGGAATTAAAGCAAAAGCAATTAGATCAGGAAAGAGAACTAAAGCAAAGAGAGATAGATGAAATGGCAAGAGTTAAGGAAAAACAAATACAAGTAGAATCAGAAACACAGTTAAAGATGAAAGGTATGGATGTAGACTCACACGCAGAGATCTCTGCTACTAAACTAAGAAGTCAACAAGAAGAAAACAAGTTCAACAAATACAAAAATATTATCAAACCATATTGTAAAGAAGATTCAATATCAGCCTGGACAGAAAATGTCGAGTATCAGTTTAAATATCACCAAGTACCAATAGAGATGTGGGCTATGATTTATATGAAGAACCTGAGTGGTGAGCCCCTTAAAGTGATAGAATCAATACCAACTGAGCTTAGATCTGACTATCAGTACATCCATGATAGGATAATGCAACACTTTTTACTTGATGCCCCTGGGTATCAGGTTCAGTTCTCAAATTTAAAACCAAAACCTAGTGAGACTTTCATTGATTATGTCTCAAATGTTCAGAGTGTACTAAATAGGTGGCTTAAAGCAGCTAACATAGGAAAAGACTTTGACAGACTTAAAAATTTAATAGCCATGGATAAAGTCATATCCACTATACCATCTCCTTTTGCTAAATTTCTACAGCAGTCAGACATTGAGAACATAGAGCAGTTCGAAAAGAAAGGGTCTGCATATTTTTCTTCTAACAGAGATATTTTTAAAACCTCAAATGACTCTGAAGTAGTCTCCTTTGTGAAAGACCAACCGAAAAATTATCAAAGAGAAAACCCTTTCAGAAAATCGACAAGAAAGATAGGAAAGTATCAAAATGTATTTATTGTCAACTTTTGCATGACACTTATTCTATGTGTGACAAATCGCCAAATTATCCAGCGCATCTTGAAAATGTTATCAAGAAGCAACAAAACAAAAGATCTGCATACAGGCGTGCAATCAAATGCTTCTTTTGTTCCAGCTACGGCCATTATTCAAATAAGTGCCTGGGCCGCCAACGTATGAAAGCCAACAATGCTATTTTGATTGATACATCTTCTGATAGTGGTAGTGAGACTGAGTGTGAGATTGAAAATGATTTACCTGTTAACCAATCTGAAGATGTGTGTTGTGTAAACGATATATTAAGTTTTGACAGTTGTGAACGATGTCACCAATTTCATGCAGACGGAAAATTAGAATGTGGACATACAGTACCATTCTCAACTGAGAATGTAAATGCAGCATTAGCCTCCAGAGGCAATTTGGTGTTCCACAATGCAATGGTCAACGATAGACCATGCCAATGTTTGCTGGACAGCGGCAGCACCCTTATTGGTCTTAGAAAGGAACTGGTGAGTCCAGATGACTATACAGGTGACTCTGTCAAATGCCGAACCTTTTCGGGTAACATTGAAATTTACCCTTTGGCCAAAGCCCGTATTAACACTCCTTTCCTTTCTGGTACCTTTACTTGTGCAATACTTGACAACCCTTGTACTGATTTAATTTTGGGTTGCTTACCCCAATTGAAACAATGTACTAGTGATGAAATAGCTGCATGGGAAAGATTAAATGCAGCTAATGCAACAACCAGAGCAGACACTGTAAAACATCAAGACACACTACAAGATGAGAGACTACTGTTGCTTTCCCCAACTGGCACAGATGACACCAACAGACAAAAATTCATAGAACAGCAGAAAGCTGATCCTAGTGTGTCTCCATATTTAAAATTATTGAAAGAAAGAGCCAAAGTGACCAAAAACGCATCATGGTTCTTTAGGCTTAACAATGGCATTCTTACTAGATATTATACAACTGGTAACCATGAGATTCAGCAGACGGTGTTACCTGTACAACACCGCCTTACTGTGCTAAAGATTGCACATGAGTCACCGTTTGCTGGTCACCTTGCATACGACAAAACCAGGGCCAGAATTCAGGCTCATTTTTATTGGCCAGGTATTTGCAATGATATAAAATTATTTTGTTGTTCTTGTAATGTCTGTCAACAATTAGTACGTAAGGGTAAACATCCTACAGCTGAAGTACAACCTTCTACACTGGCTTCTAGGCCATTTGAGATTGTGGCGGTAGATATTGTTGGACCCCTGAATCAGGTGTCCAGCAAAGGAAATCGCTTCATATTAACGATGGTCGACCTTTGTTCAAGGTGGGTTGAGGCAGTAGCTTTGAAATACATCACCTCCAAAGACGTTGCCAATGTATTTCTACACCTGTTCTCACGATTCGGATTTCCACGGACCATAATATCCGATCGTGGAACTCAATTCATATCGGCTGCAACGCAAGCCCTTACAAAAATGTTAGGGATTAAACAACATTTTACAACAGCATACCATCCAGCCAGCAATGGAATAGTAGAAAAAATTAACGGAGATCTTAAGCATATGCTGGCTAAGTTGACAGCAGAAAACCCAGCTGATTGGGATACACTGTTACCAACAGTGCTGTTCGCCTATCGGGAGATTCCCCATTCAAGCACGGGTTTCTCACCGTTTGAATTAGTGTACGGGGCTAACCCACATGGACCCCTAACCATTTACCATCAGGTAATAACTAATTCCATTGAAATTCCCACCTCAAAAACACCTTACGAAATGGTGACAGACACACGAGACAAAATCATGAAATCGTGTATTATAGCTAAGGCAGCTTTGGAGAGGAAGGGTCAAATCTACCGCCAATACGCCAACAAAAGTGCAAGAACAATTGATCTTGAACCAGATCAAGACATACTTTTGTTACTTCCAGACAAACGAAATTTATTATTGACCTCATGGCAAGGGCCATTCAAGGTGGTACGTAAAATTTCAGATGTTGACTATGAAATATCAATAAACGGACACTTAAAGATATTCCATGTCAACATGCTGAAACCTTACTTTTCACGACAACAGACAGAAGTAGAGACAGACGAACAAAGTGCACCCACATCTAGTGATCAGACGACAGACATACACAACGCAACTACACTAGTTAGCGAGACTGGCATATCCGACGATATCCATACATCTAGCGAGAATACAGAATACGCACTTAGCACCACCACCGTACTGAATCAGGTAGACGACGACGGAATGGAACTACCCGTTCCTATTGTGGACAAGACTGCCACATTAGATAGCATACATATAGAACAGGGACTAACAGACAGTCAACGACGACAATTAGTAGAATTAGTGACGGAATACAAAGACATATTTTCTGACATTCCAGGTAGGACGGACAGAATCGAACACTCCATTCTTCTTTCGGACTCTAAGCCTATTAAATGCAGGCCGTACTCAATCCCACTTAGCTATAGGGAAAATCTAAATAAGGAAATTCTTAAGTTAGAAGCTAGTGGGATCATCCAGAAATCCACTTCTGAGTACTCTTTTCCAATCGTCCTAGTTAAGAAAAAAGACTCCACAATTCGTCTGTGTGTGGACTATCGAAAACTCAACAACGTCACTAAGATCGACGCAGAGCCAATTCCTTCCTGCGAAGATCTTATTCTTGACATGTCCACCTCCAAAATCTTTTCTAAACTAGATCTTACTAAGGGATATTGGCAGGTCCCTATGCAGTCTCAATCCATCCATCTTACTGCTTTTTCAACACCTTTAGGACTATACGAGTGGCGTTTTCTTCCTTTCGGACTTCGAAATGCTCCTGCCACTTTCGTACGCTTAACTAGAGATCTACTTCATGGAGTGACGAATACAGTGACTTATATAGATGATATATGTGTCCATACTGATGACTGGACAACACACTTACTGAAACTAAGACATGTCTTTGACAGGTTGCGACTCTTCGGTCTCACTGTCAAACCGAGCAAAGTTGAATTGGGCCTAAAAGAAATTGACTTTTTGGGTCATGTCATTTCACAAGGTCAACTTAAGACTGACAATAGAATTATTACAAAAATTATGAACCTGACCATGCCTACCACAAAGAAGCAGGTCAGAAGCCTTTTGGGGTTAGTAAATTACTATAGCAAATTCATACCAAATTTAGCAGAAATTACAAGTGTATTTTCCAATGTTTTAAAAGCATCTGTAAAATTAGATGTCAAAGATGCATTATTAATTTCTGCATTGTCAAAATTGAAAATCCTGTTTAGTAATGTACCAATCCTCCGCTTGCCTAATCCTAGGCTCATTTATTATCTTAGGACAGATGCCAGCAGAATCTCCATCGCTGCAGTACTAGGCCAATTTTATGAGGGCATTTTCCACCCGATTTGCTACGTGAGCCGTAAGATCACACCTGCTGAGTCCAGATATTCCATATCAGAGTTGGAAGCCCTAAGCGTCATCTATGCAGTGAGAAAGCTCCATCGATTTCTAGCGGGTGTTCACTTCATTGTCCAGACTGACAACTCCCCAATCACGGTCATACAAAGTGGTGTGCATCGGAATGACCGTATATACAGGTGGTCGCTAATACTACAAAATTACACCTTTAGTATAGAGCATATTAAGGGTAAGGACAACATCCTGGCTGATACCCTTAGTCGACCATCTGAGGTAGAAATACCAGAGATTCCACATAAGAGTGTAGAGTAATAGATGTTAACTTAGTACAGTAAAATATTCTATGTGAAATATGTTACAAATACATAGACATTATGTGCTGAACTAGGTACTAAGAACATTGAATTATTATGTGTCCGTAGACATCAAAATAAGAACTTTGCTCTGAGAACAAATATATCACCTTGTGAACGAGGACAGCTCATTACTTGCTAAGCTCCATATGTGTTCCAGTGAATCATTTGTGTTAAGCAGAGAAAAACAGTGTCAGAACATTACATAAATACAGACACGAAAACTGTGGTCTACGACACAAGCGAACTCTACAGGTGCAATACCCATAAGACACAAGTGTGACTATGTAATGTATTTAATATATCCAGGACAATTGTATAGATAGTATGCCAATGAAAGCATTTTCTGAATATTAAGGCGATGCTAACCTTAAAAAATTTAATTCCATAATACTTAATTTCTATGTTCTTTTATGGGATAGGGTTTGATATTAAAGACTGCTGATCGATAAAATATTGTCAAATTGACTTTGCACTTAACGATTGCTATGGAAACCAAGATAAACAGCGGCCATCTTGAATTTCTTAATGTACCTCTAAAACATTTATTTTTTAATGTACAGGCTAAATTCTTTGTTTTATGTGTAAATAAATAGACCCTTTACAAGTTGAGTAGAAAATTTTAATGATATCTCTTTGCAGTTTTTTTTTCAAAATGTGAAAATGGTAATGACATTTTGCATGACATTTTTTTTTTTTTTTTAGTGTAGCACAAAAACTAAAATGTAATTTTCAAGATTAATCTACTCACAATGTAAGTGATATAATAAAGAATATCTCTGCAAAGTTTGAGTGAAATATAACGAATAGTTTTTAAAACAATTGTACTTATGTATAAAAAATTGGCAAAATGAGAAAACGGGGAAAAACTAATTATTTTTTTGTTTTTTATTACTAATGCACTCTTTTACGGAGAAAAAAAGTGTAAAACTGAACCTTGAGTGTTAAAATTGTCCTGCTGAATATGCAGGACCTCTCTCCAGGGCATGCAGCTCACCTTGTCTCTTCAGTTTGGCCGGTTGTACAGTGTCGCGTCTTTTAGTTTGTTTGTCCTTCTTGTACTTCAGACTATTTCTTACTTGCTTCTGCATCCTAAATGTTCCTAGTCTCTGCATATGCAGGCCTGTAGAAGGTCCATAAAACTGGGCAGTGTCTTGGGCAGCAGCAGCTCCAAAGTTGAACTCTCTTGCTGCAGTTACAACTGCAAACTGAACGCGCTTGAGTGAGGCAAAGTTGTCTTTAGTGCATCGAGCCCATATCAAGCTGTGTAAACACTCATTTGAATTCTGAGTTTGTCCTGACACACATCTACTAAGTAGTTTAGTTTAGTTTGCGCAGTGCTGTTCCAAGGCGTTTACTGACATGGTTGATACACTCCTCTTTGTCTATCTGAATGTCATCCCCATATGGTTTGATCTTGGTAAGTTCCGCAAATGTTTTTATGTCACCATCAGAAAGTATTGACGTGTAGCGAAGTTTATGACGGGCCACAGACCGTCGCCACAGCACCCTTCACCTCCATCATTCCAGCAGATCCTTTGAAATTGTTGTCACAGTTTAGAAGATGTTCTGCCTTCCATGCTGCAAATTAATCTGGTTTGTCCCTGGAAAGTGTCTTACAAGTGGTTTCACACACCTGGCAATATGTGGACATAACATGGGCATCTATGCAAACTCCTGTAAGAACATCCACTGCACAGCCAACTCCAATGTGGGATGTGTGGCCTCTAGTCAGCCAAGTGCCATCAAAGCTGACACTAATATCTAGCACATCATTGTCATGTAGAGTTATGCCTGACTGTTGTGCATGAGCCTGTAGAACATACTTTACGGTTTGAGAAAAAACAGTGTCCTCCAGATCTTCTATCTTTGAATATAGTTTATTCTCTTTGCTGTGAAATGTTTTCTGATGAATACCTTGCAGGTTCATATTTTCACAAAAATTATTAAATGATTGATTGATTGATTTAGGAACCGACATCACAAAATTATTAAATGTTGTTGCACCCATCCCACAAACTAATGCTGAATATACTGACTGGCTGTTGACAGCAAAAGATCCATTACTTTTTTCAGATAGGTATCTTCCACACACTACTTCTTCACAACAAGAGCAGTAAACCTCTGCATACACAGCTAATCCCTTGGCTTTCTTGCTGTCAGTTTTCAAAATAAGACTATCATTTTTACAAACTGGACAACATAACAATTTGATTATTGCCTCAATTTCTGAACAATCAACTCTGATTACTCTGTGTTCCCGTTTTTGATATCCATTGTCGTCACCAGAATCATACTTGCTGCTAGTGGCTGTTTTGTATTTATACGTATCTCTTTTAAATTGGCTTCGGGTAATAAAAGAATCACTTCTACAACTTTGAGAAGAACACGATAGCACTGATTCATTCAGATTCACTGTCAAAACACTTGAGTAGATGTATTATGGCGGTTTGGGGCCAAAACAACCGGGGCACCACAGGAGCGCCAAAACAACAGCCCCCTAGGGATCCAACCCCCGGGGCCCCACCCCCCTAGGCCCCGGGGTGCACACCAAGCGGTGAACCGTCCCGGAGCGCATAAGACGGTCGCCTACAGGCGACCGAGGCCGCCTGTGAGAAAACCGAGCCGCCGATTTAGAGTGTATCATCTGTAGACATACCAGGATGCGCACCGCGAAGAACAAGTGTAAGTGGCTACGGCTATATTCAACCGCCCTCTGCGAGCGCAGTTGTATGCGGGAGTACTGTAAAGTACATGCTGTTCTGGTGCGAAAAGGGACATGCACCAAGCCATGTCGAAGCTGTGGGAGGGGGGTCACAAACTATCTATCAATATGTAAGGAGTGTGGTTATAACGCAGCCAACCGCCGAACATGGTACCATGAAAAGGTAAAGCCTTTTAACGCCGAGTTTCAGCGATTGGCTATGATCACAGAAATATAAAAAGTCAATTAGAGACATGGAACTATCAGCTGTACGTACACACTCACCTGTTAGAGACTGACTGATCTGTGTATTTAGCCATGCCTACGCTGGTTCAGCTGAAACAGCAAGCCCACGAGTATGGCATGCCATACAGTGGGAGGAGGAAGGCCGTTCTTGAGGGGGAAATATCCAGAGCGCGTGAGATGGCTAGGGCCTCCCTGCTCGAGAAGAACCCCAATCTACATGGGGCACGACTTGAAGCAGGGATTACCACCGCTCTGAGATTTGTACATGGCACCGCCGCCGACCGAGCCGCGATCGTCGCCGAGCGACGACACCGCGCCCAGCAGCGTACTCAACGACACGCTGACCTCGAAGCAGAGTTTCTTGCCCGAGTTGATAGAGTGCGAGATGAAGTGGCTGAGAGGCGTTCCGCTTTAAGTCGCGACGCACCTGAATTGAAACTCGCCCGGGAGATTGAGGGGAGCCTGAGAAAATATGAAGCAATCGTCCCAGAAGGTAGCAACTATGATGAACCTGCAACATTTATGATTTCGATGGAGCCCGCCATCAAAGCCATGGTGATAAAAGGGTTGGGGGATTATGGCAGTGTTAAAATGCAGCTGTATCTCCATCTAAAATACTATCGCACCACCCCAGAAGGTGAAGAGATTACAGCAATCGCCACCCATGGAAGCAGGAACTATGAAGTACTGCACGAGGGGGAAACTGCTGAGGGGCTGGACCTTGCCATAGCCAAGATATTCGCTGACAGTGAAGCATTCACCGAACAGGGCTCGGATTGGCACTATGATGAGTGTGTGCAGCTCGACCTCTACATCGCAAAATACCAACCATTCCGAGGCTCTAGCTACTTCGCGACCCCCAGCTTCATCCCACCACGCAGTGTTGTGAATGTGAAGAATGAGGACAACCGCTGCTTTGAATGGGCCATACTCTCAGCGCTCTACCCAGTAGCACATGGAGAGCATCCTGATAGGCCCAACAAGTATAGCACCCACCTGGGAGAGCTAAACTTTGAAGGAATCGAGTTCCCTGTGCAGCTATCCAGTATTGCTAAGTTTGAAAAACAGAATCCTACCATAGCCATCCGGGTCTTTGGGTGGAAAGAAGGACCGACCATACTCCGAACCAACAAACTCCAGCGCACCCAAATCAACCTCATGCTCCTACGCAAGGATGAGAATAGACACTATGTCTGGGTCAAGGATGTGGGGCGGCTTCTGTATGGAAACAGCAAACATGAGGGTAAGAAGTATCCATGCCTCAACTGCCTCCATGTATACTTCACTCAGGAAACCCTGGACCGGCATGAACCACTCTGCCAAGGCATCAACACAGCCTGCCAGGTGAATGTCATGCCTAAAGAGGGAAAGATGAATTTCAAGTCCCTCCAGAAACAGATGAGGGCACCATACATCATATACGCAGACTTTGAGACCTTGAACGTTCCAGTACATGGTGCAGCAATGGATCCAAGCCAGAGCAACACGCGACAACTTGCCCAGCAGCAACCCTGCGGCTTCGGCTACACCATTGTACGCTGCGACGGCCTCACCACAAACCCTGTCGTATATCGTGGGAAGGACGCCGCCGACGAATTCCTCAAACGCTTGGGACGAGAGCAGGCCACCATCCACCACAAGTTACAGCGGCCGGCTCTGATGGTGCTGGGGCAAAAAGACCGTGAAGACTTTGCCTCCGCCACCACCTGCCACATCTGTAAAGAGCCGCTGGAGGAGGACAAGGTGAGAGACCACTGCCATATTACAGGCAAATACCGGGGCGCTGCCCACAATGTCTGTAATCTAGCATGGCGCATCAACAGAGACAAGCTGAGGATACCTGTAGTCTTTCACAACCTCAGAGGATACGACTCCCATATCATCATGCAAGCGGCTGGCCGTCTGGACTGGGGAAAAAGAACAGTCTACAAGAAGAAGAAAAACGGCCAATGGCAAACCAAACAAGTAGACAACACAACAATCACCTGCATACCAAACACCCTAGAGAAGTACGCCTCCTTCACCATCGGACAGCTGCAATTCATTGACAGCCTACAGTTCATGAATAGCTCTCTAGACACCCTGGTAGGGAACCTCAGCGAGCTGGCACATTGTGGCAAATCAATGGCTCTGACACGTAGAGGCAACGACATAATCTCAAGATGTGAGACGTGCAACACTGAGAAGCACACCCCATGGGCTGTCTTAATGAGCAAGTTCAGGACCACACTAAGCCAGAGTCAGTCACATCTCCTTCTCCGCAAGGGTGTATACCCCTACGAATATATGGACAGCTTCGAGCGCTTTGCAGAGGACCGCCTACCACCCAAAGAGGCATTCTACAGCAAGCTCACCCGAGAAGGAATCAGTGACTCTGATTATGCCCACGCCCAGAAAGTGTGGCAGGAGCTCGATTGCAAAACACTCGGAGGCTACCATGACCTATACCTGAAAACAGACGTCGGTCTGTTGGCTGATATGTTCGAGGCATTCCGAGACACCTGTATGGAGGTATATCAGCTCGACCCAGCCCACTACATCAGTGCACCCGGCCTGGCATGGGACGCACTCCTAAAAAAGACGAAGGTGCAACTCGAGCTCCTAACCGACTTGGATATGCACCTCCTCTTTGAGAAGGGTCTCCGAGGGGGTGTGGCCATGGTCTCCAAGAGGTATGCTAAGGCCAACAACCCCAAGACTTCAGACTATGACCCCACAACACCCAATTCATGGATCATGTACCTCGATGCAAATAACCTGTATGGATGGGCCATGATGGAATACCTCCCCACTGGCGGGTTCCAATGGGCCAATCCAACTCTCGAGGAGGTACTCAACACCCCCGACAACGCCCCAGAGGGATGGCTTGTTGAGGTTGATATGAAGTACCCAGCGCATCTACATGAAGCCCACAGCGACTATCCGCTAGCTCCAGAAACCATGACCGTCCCAGAGGCCTGGTTGAGCAGCTATCAGCGCGAGCTCCAGAACAAACTGGGGGGTAAGTTCACGGAGCAAACAAAGCTGGTACCTCACCTCCACAACAAGGAGCGATACGTCGTCCACTACCGCAATCTCAAACTCTATCACAGCCTCGGTCTAGAGATCACCCAGATCCACCGAGCCATCAAGTTCAGTCAGTCCCAATGGATGAAGCCCTACATAGAGATGAACACCTCTCTACGAGCCCAAGCCAAATCGGAATTTGAGAAGGACTTCTTTAAGCTGATGAACAATGCCGTCTTTGGGAAGAGTATGGAGAATGTTCGCAAGCGTATCAGAGTCAACCTTGTCAGAGGCGCCGAGACTGACCGACTCCGAAAATTAATCGCCAGCCCCAACTACGAATCGTGTAGAATCTTCGATGGTGGACTGGCGGCGGTGCACAGCATCAAGAACAAGGTCCAGCTGAATAAACCCGTCTATTGTGGGCAGGCCATCCTGGACCTATCCAAGCACCTCATGTACGACTTCTGGTACAACCGGCTTAAACCCCAATACGGTAATAGACTCCAGCTCTGCTACACTGATACTGACTCCCTTCTACTTCAGGTGGAGACTGAGGATGTGTACGCGGACATGAAGGCTCACCCCGACTGGTACGACTTCTCAGATTATCCACGTGGCCACCCCAACCATTCGACTGCGAATAAAAAGGTGGTCGGCAAATTCAAAGACGAGTGCAATGGTCGTCCGATAGCCGAGTTCGTCGGTCTCAGACCAAAGATGTACTCAATCCTAGAGGAGACCATCAACATTAAGAAAGCCAAAGGAGTGGCTCGGACAGTTGTGAAGAAGGACCTCAGACACGAACACTACAAGGACAGCCTGTTCAGCCGGCGGGAATACAAACACACACAGGTGGCCATACAAAGCAAGGGCCACCAGATAGGAGTTTATGAGATGAATAAAACATCTCTGAGCCCCATGGACACGAAAAAGTGGATTTGTGCTGATGGTATCAACACTAGGGCCTACGGCCACCTAGAATCCTGCTAGGGGGTAGCTGCGTGTCTGGGGAGACAACAAGCAGCTCCTCGCGCACAAAACCACGAGCCGGTCCATCCACTAAGTAGTAAAGAGAGGGCCGCCCCTCTTGCTGGGTGATATGACTAATCTTGTGCATGGTCAGCGACCATGTAGGATCAGTGGCCCGACGCTGGCCCCCTTCAAGCTCGCCCGCCGAATAGAGATACCTGACCTGCGAGTCGGCTGGAATCAAAGGTTCCTTACACCCGATAGCGTGGCGGGCTGGCGCGGCTGGAGCGTGGGAGACGGACGAATCCTTAATTGCCTCAGCCGGCTTCCTACCAGTCAAACGCGTCACCTCATTATTGATCGCAGCGACTACCTGGGGTAGAGCTCTCACCCATTCGACCGACCGTTCATCTGAGCCTCGGGCAGCGAGTAACAACTCCTGGGCATATTGGGCCCCGAACAGTCTCTCTGCCAGAGTGCGGTTGAACCGCTCGACAATGGCCTGCTGACGATGGTTCCCTGCCTGCCCACGGCGTACCTGTGTCTTATGCTTAGCCACCAACTGACTGACGGCACCCATAAACTCCCGCCCAGGGTCAATCTGCAAAAGATTAGGCCATCTGAGCGGCCCGCGTTTATAGATCCGCCCAAGTGCTGATGCGACCGCTTCGCTACTCTTATCTGTTAGCGGCTCAGCCTCCTTGTAGCGCGAGGCAACATCAACCACCGTCAAGGCATACCTATAGGTCCTGGCCGTGCGGCCAGAACCAACGCGATCATGTGGGAGAAACAAAAGATCTGCCTGATGGACAGCATTCGGTGTGGACTCGGCGATGTGGGGTCGTGGAATATAGCGAGGCCGCGGCAGGTAGATTTGCCAGATAGCCTGCTTCTGAAGCCACTCCCTAGCCACAGTCTCGCTAACCTTAGCTGCCGCGGCCAGCTTCTTCACAGCGGAATGCCCTTTCCAATAACCTTGCGGGCTGTAGTAAACACGCTCCATTATTGTAAGGCCATATCATATATCTCTATAACAGCCACCCCAAGAGGGAGCCCAAGATGGGGATGTCCTTGATTGGTGAGTTGGGCCCCAGGATGAGTCCTTTCCCACTAACAATCTGACTCTTCCTTCCACCACACACAATGCAGGTGCCACGCTTAACCGACCGCCCATTCTTCATCCTGCTAATCGTCCCACCCTTAGTGGGGGTCTGTCTCTTACACCGAAAACAATACATGTTGATATACTGCAGATGTCTATATATTCAAAACGAGGGCGCGCCCATACCAAAGCGGCTCTTGGCAGACATCAGGGCCGAGACTATGCGGGCATCGCGACTCTCCCAGTCGGGGGCAGACGCTGCAATATTTTCAGCCGCCGCGGCTAGGACATCATCAGCAACATTGCGGTTAGATGTATCGCTATGAGCCGCATAAGCAATGTCGTGAGCCTTGCAGGCGCGGTCGAGTGTGTTGACCCCCTCATAGCCTTGGGCCATCCGCTTATCTAGTTTAGTGAAAGGGCCGCAGTAGCTATATTTCCCTGTATTCTGGAACGAGCCTCCAGGAACATCCTCAGAGCTGACACCCTCGGGCAGCCTCATATGCAGCTCAGGCAAAGGCAACATATTCAGTGCTTTGTTGAGGAGCCCCATACCAACAATCTGGCTCTTCTTAGCACCACAAACTTCACAGAGACCACGCTTGGTTATTCGACGATTTTTCAGCACAACCTCCGCCTCCTCCAGCGTAGGAGTCTGCTTCTTACAGCGCAGGCAATACATATTGAAGATATTGCAAATGTGTATATATTTAAAATGGAGATAACCAACTACGACCTTGAGGACAAAGCCTGCCACCACCACCACTGGCTGCTGCCAGACACCGTTCGTTGTGTTGTGTGCGGGCCATCGGGGTGCGGAAAAACAAACATGATGCTCAACCTACTACTGAAGCCGGGCTACCTAAACTATGACCGGCTGCACCTGTACTCGAAGTCTTTGGGGCAGGACAAGTACCAGTTCCTTCAGGATTGGGCCGAGTCTGTTGGGCAGGTCGCGGGGCAAAATATTGCCTCCTGTCATAGCTCAGCCGAAGACATCATCCCCGTCGAGGACTTGAACCCTGAAGAGAGAGCTGTCATGGTCTTTGACGATGTCATGCTGGAGAAGCAGGGACCGATCGAGAAGTACTTCTGCCAGGGCCGGCACGGCGGTGCCGACATATTCTACCTAACCCAGAGCTTCTTCAGAATTCCCAAGCAGGCCATCCGCGACAATGCTAATCTATTGGTGATCTTTAACCAAGACACGAAGAACCTGCGTGCCATCCACGACTCCTATGTTGGTGGTGATATGCCCTTTGATGAATTCCGGGAGTTCTTCACAGAGTGCACTAGCAAACCTTACGGTTTCGCAGTAATCGACCTGACCAGCAAGGCCCACGATGGCAAATACCGCTGTGGGTTCGATCGGTTCTATATCCCAAAGTCTTCTATTTAGATATATATGTCATTGTGATAGCAACAATATGTGGGCTGATGTGACTAACCAAGCAAAGCGTAACGCTTTTGTGAAGGATTATCTAGCACGTCGGGACCGCCTGAAGCAGCGGTTTCTGGCGGAGAGGGTGGGGGAAGCAGATTTACAACAGGAGGCAGCCAAACTCTTCACACCAATTACTAAAACCGTAGTAGATAGGTCAGCACAACAAACAGGGGCAATAAGCCAAATAGTCAAAGCTCAGACCGGTGAGTTGGCTAAAATAGCAGACAAACAGACCGGTGAATTGGCTAGACGGACAAACAAACAAGCTAACGAGCTAGCTCTGGCCATTGTGGCATTGAACAGGGCCATTGAGGGCAGAGCCAGAGCCCTGGAGGAGGCCAGAGCAGAGGAGGCCAGAGCAGAGGAGGCCATAGCCCCAGAGTTTGAGGTTGCCTCCCCTTCAGGACCTATTATAATTGATGTAGATCAGGGCTTGGACAGGGAAATCATTAGTGGGAAACATAAGTACCCAATGCCTAGCACGCTCCTCAATGCATCGGATGATGTACTTCGCGGCATCCTTGATACCACCGCAAAACTCAATTCAAACACGCTCGGGGCGAAGAAGAGGAGGGCCGGCGTCACTAAAGAGGAGATTGAACAAATAGATCGAGATATTGCAGCTATACAAGCATTCAGGGAGCGTGTTAAAACTATATTGGACAATCGACAAGAGGTTATCGTCCGTGGGCAAGGGCTGAAGCTCCGAGGAGTCAAATTCGGCACCCTAACTATTGATCCCGCAGCTCTGGCTGCGGGCCGGTTGCAAGCTTTTGATGGGGACACCCTAGTATTGTCGGCTCCAGCAGATGAGACGCTGTACGATCTCCTAACCAAGCGGTTCATCAAAGCAAAGCAATACACCCCACAAGCTGTTGAGACATTTAGCCGGCTGGCTCAACTTGCCAAAATACCAGTCTATAACAGAAAGGGAAAAAAATACGGACTAATCCGAGGTAGTGGTGTGTTATACTACAACGACCCCAACACTCTGGTGGAGCGCCTAGCCCTGTTAGTAGCTTCGAAGGAGGCGGGGAATACAGGTGTTGACACAGAAATATCTGCGATATTGGATGAGCTTATGCGCAGTGGAGTGATCTCTACGGAGCAGGTCATCAAGTTGAACAGAAGAATCTTCATTCATTAAACATGGAGCTTCAAGTGTTGAAGGACATCCGCGACCGGCTCACCGCGATGGAGGTGCGACTCGCACCGAAGGAGAATATGTCCCTGGTGGTAACGTCGGATAAAAGCGACTGGACAACCTACTACTCCCTAGCGCTGTACCTTGACCCCCAGAAGTCATATGAGCTGGCCTTGCTGAATCTAGAGACCTACAACTCCATCAGCAATGTTAACTCCACCAACAATACTTTCATCTACCGTGTGGGGAAGAAGGAGTGGAAAACCATCACTATAGAAGAGGGGGCTTATGAGCTCGCCCAGATCAATAGAGAGATTCAAAGAAAGATGGAGGAGGTCAAGGATTGGGATGAGAAGGCCGAGGAGAAGTATTACATCACCATAGGACCCAACCCTTCAACCCTTCGGGCTTTTGTAAAGATAACCAACCCAGACTATGAAGTTGATATGGGTGCTTCGTCTTTGCGTAAAATACTGGGGTTCGACCCACAAATACTGACTAAGGGCTATAAAGAAGGGGAGAAACCAATTGACATCTTCCATGTTCTGGTCAGTTGTAATGTGGTGAGTGGGTCTTACCTCGGTGGGGGATCCCACCCCACCATCTACTCATTCTTCCCCAACGTGTGCCCCGGCTATAAGATCTTAGAGTCTCCCAGAACGGCTGTCTACCTCCCCATCTCCCAAGCTGGTAGTATACACAGCATACGCGTCTGGTTGACTGACCAAGACGGTGCACAATTAAACTTTAGAGGCGAGCAAATAACTATAAGGCTACATATTCGCAGTGTGTAACCATGTATGTTTTCCCAAGACGACGGAGACGGGTAGGTGGGGGGATGTTCGATTGGTTGGGCTTGGCAGCTCGGGCGGTTGGAAGTCTGGTCTCTTCAGGTGCTAAGGCGATACCCAGTGCCGTCAGTAAAGTTGCCAAATTTGTTGGCAGCCCCTTAGTTAGGAATGTAGCCAAGACGACGGAGTCTGTGGCCTCTGCAGGAGCCGCTGCTAAGAAGCTGGTGGACGCGCTCAGGCCTTTGCCGCCCCAGCTGAAGAGGGAACTCACAGCTAAGAGCGCTGAGGTTTTAAAGCAGCTCGCTGTCCAGCCCACTGTCCAGCCCGATGTCCTGCCCAGTCTGGAGGCGTTGGATATCGCCAGCCGGGGTGGAGGTTTCAAGACAATTAGAGATAAGTCTAGACGTTTATAATATCACCATGGATGAGCAACGCACTTCCATGCTTGAAATTTCCGAGCCTGTGCATATCGATGAGGGTATTGAATCCTTTGAGTATCGGGAGTATGAGTCACAGAACCCAGCTGCCCTCAACCAGAATAACACCATCCAAATTGATATACACGCTCAGGATGCCTTCACACTCCCCTCCAAGAGCTATCTTCTAGTAGAAGGCAAGCTCAAAGCTGTTGGAGATGCTCCCTATGATGCGAATAGTCAGGCGGCTTTGGTTAACAACGCTGTTGCGTTCATGTTTGGTAAAATGCGTTACCAACTTAACAATAACACCATCGATGATGTGTCATATCCTGGGCAGGCCACCACCATGATGACTCTTCTGTCGTGTGGGGAGGACTTTGCATGGGGTGAAGGCCTCAATATGGGCTGGTATAAGGACTCTGATGTGGGTGCGGCTGCGGCGGGGAATTCCGGTTGGGAAAGGCGGCGGCTTATCATGATGGGTAAACCTACAACGCCGGGCAACTTCAGTTTCTGTGTTCCACTCAAATATTTCTTTGGGTTTTGCAATGATTATGAGAAGGTGCTCTATGGTGTTAAGCAGTCCCTACTGTTAGATCGCCAGAGCGATGCTCATACCATCCATCGTGCGGCGGCGGTGCCTGAGGGTAAAATCGAACTGTCCAAGATCGCCTGGATGATGCCTCATGTTATACCCTCTCTGAGCTATATGAGCTCACTCATGACCCTGATAGAGAATAAGGTTAGGGTGCCTGTGGCTTTCCGCGCCTTACAGTGTGATAGCTTGGCGGTGCCACAGTCCACATCCTTCACCTGGCAGTTGGGGGTTAAATCCCAAACAGAGAAACCTCGGTGGATCCTGGTGGCTTTTCAAACAGGTCGTGAAAACGACCAGGTGAAGAACAGTGCCGTATTTGATCATGTGAAGGTGAAGAATATTCACGCCCTGATCAACAGCGCGCGCTATCCACTAGTGGATATGAACATCGACTTCGCAGAGTATAAAACCTCTCGGGCTTACAAAGCTTTTGCCGACTTCAAGGAGGCGTTCTATGGTATTACAGCTCGGGAGTCGTCCAACTTGGTGAGTCCTATGGATTTCGTGGCGCTCTACCCCATACATGTTATTGATATGCGCGCCCAGTCTGAAGCCATTAAGAACAGTGTTCAGGCTATCACCCTCAAGGTGGTATTTGACGCTGCTGTGCCTGCAGACACCAAGGCTTTCGCTGTGGTCATTGCAGATAAGTCTCTGTTCTTGGAATCTGACGGTAGGAAGTTTACTACAGTCTTGAATTAAACACTAGAGATATAGTGAAATAACTATGGCATTGGTATCATATGGGCTGAGCCTCTCTCCGGGGCAGAAAGAGACGTTGGTCAAGGCGGCGAAAGACGGCACTGGTGCCACCCTACGCCTGGGTGTGGGGCAGCTGCACGGTGTTGATAAAGTCGGCCTGACCCAGCGTCAGATTAACCACATTAAGAAGAATGTTGCTGCGGGTTCTGGGGCTGAGCTGGCCTTCTCGAAGAGCCAGATCAAAAAGATGGTTAAGGTGGGTGGGTTTTTCCCCGCCTTGGGGGCTGTGATCCCTCTCTTGGCTAAGGCGCTCCCCTGGCTGGGTGGTCTGGGAGGCTTGATGGGTGGAGCTGCTGGTGTGGCACAGGCAGTTGATCAGGCTCGTCATAACCGGGCCATGGAGGGTCGGGGTTTTGGGGATGACCTTCTGGGTAGGGTGATGCGTGAAGTGGGTGGTGTGTCTCGCAGTATTGAGCAGTTTGGCCGCCCAAGGAAGGGTCAGGGTTTAGGGGAGGATGTTATGAAGTTGGCGATGGCCGGGCGGCCTAAGCTGGGGGGTTTAGGAGAGGATATTTTGAAGTTGGTGTTGGCCAACCAACCAGGTCTTAGGGACATGCTGGGGGTGGGGGGTAAGGGTGTGTACCTGGCTAGAGGTGGTAAGGGGATGAAAAAAAAGAAGCATTAAGCAACTTTGATATTGAGAAGGCGGCTAAGGATATACCCCACTTCCGCGGTGTGTTTATGCGCGATGGTCTTCCCGCAGCTCTACACAGCCCGGAATGTGGGATTGTCAATCTAGACTCATCAGAGGGTGAGGGGACCCACCGGGTGGCTTATTACAAGGCGGGGCCTATGGCGGTTTACTTCGATAGTTTCGGGCTTGACCCACCCCAGGAGATCCTGGATTATCTAGGGTGCCCCGTCCGCACCCAGACTTTTCAGTTGCAGAGGGCAGACGATGTGATCTGTGGTCATTTATGTCTTCATGTGCTTCATGGGCTGGCGGGCGGGCAGCAATTTGAAGACATAATACTGCGTATGGTATAGACCATGTCTGTTGGAAAGTGTAACGGAGGAGGGGCTGTTGTCCAGCTTAGCCGAGCTGGGCTCGTGAGCAAGTATGGGGACACTATGCAAGGTACACTATCCATGGGTGGGTTTCGCCTCACTAATGTGGGGGAGCCTTCGGGGCCTAGTGATGCTGCTACACGTGGTTTTACGGAGCGACTCTCTAAACAGGGAACAATGACAGAGGAACTCGATATGAGCACCCATAGAATCACCAATGTCGCTGAACCGGTTGGGGAGCAAGATGCGGCCACTAAAAAATATGTTGATGTGCAACATAGGGCTTCGCTGTTAAATACCCAGTCTTTGGGTAAGACCTACTGGAATGCTACAAAAATATATATAGAAGGCCGATTCGGTGGTGATTGGGCGTTGTGGTTTGAGGTAAAAAATCCCTATCTTGTATTGAAAGGTAATTCCCTTTACCTTTCAAATATGGGAGTACTACCATGCATACTTAACTCCATTGATGGGGTATATGTAGGCTATGAGTATGGCCAGTTCTACCTTAAAGGTGATGATGATGATGCTGATGTTTACACCCTTAGTTTGGTGGTGAACAGCCGGCCCGAGCCTGCATACATCGATCGCCCCATCCCAGGGAGCAAACTATATATCAAGCTCCTTCTTAAGAAAGGGCCTTTTACAAATTGGGGGGATGTTATGCCGGGCCTTCAAGTAAAATCTCTGGCTCATGAGGCGGAGGGTTGGGTTATTATTACCTTCGGTGGAAAAGTGGAAGTTACTGATGACCGAATTGTAGTAAATATACTTAAGGATTCTAAGGGTGTTGATACCATCAATCTGAGAGAAGTTAAGGTTTCACCATGGGTTCATCTTATAAAACTTTTGTATACCCACAACTCTGTCACTGAGGAGGATTCAAAACGTATAATCGCGAATTGAATATATAGATGTGTGCGGTTAATATACAATGGCGCCCGACCAGACCTTTCGTCTTCAAGAGATCACTAGACTACAGAAGAGCTTGGAGGCTGAGCATGAAAAACGGTCTCTATTGTATAAGAAGTACCATCGGGTTGTGAATGTCTTGGATGGGATTGATACAGCACTGCTTACGGTGAGTGTGGGTCTTCTGTCAACTGCCATTGCAGTCCCTGTTGTCTTCGGTCTAGAGATAGGCGCTCTCGTATGTGGACTATTGGGGGCGGCCGGCAAGTTGGTGACCCACAGATGTGCACTTAAAGCCAAGAAGCATGATGAAATCAGGATTTTGGTTGAATCGAAACTTTCAACAATCTCCGATCTTGTCTCGGCGGCCTTGCAGGACCAGGAAATTTCTGATGCGGAATTTAAATTAATTCTGAATGAATCAGTGAAATTTCGACAACTACAGGCTGAAATTCGACGCAAAGTTTCTGCCGACTTGCACCAGAAAAAAGAGCTTACTGACTTCACCCCACCAGCCAGAAGCCCGCCTGCTAGATAGCTCGCTAGATAGCGCGCTCTTTTTTCATAGCCTCTTTCACCTCGATGAATTTCCCCAAGGGATTGTCTACTGGCAAATTTCTTGTCAGAGCCACATAGCGCTCAGCTAGTTCACTATCACAAGTGTGGCACATATCGAACGGTTGCTGTACTACTGTATTACAGATAGTGCACCCAAACACATTCCTACCCTTTTTTAGTAGTTGGAGGTGTTTGTACCAGAACTCGCCGCGGCACCTGCGATCGCACCGGATCGAGGCCCCTTCATGCACAAGCCATCTACAATTCTTCATTTTAAGCTTGAGTCGCTAGTCTCTAATTCTGAACTCTACTCGAGTATCTGGGTCGCGCAATTTTTTTAGCGAGAAAAAATTGCCCCGCTTGCGAGACTCATAAAACTTGTCACGCAGAAACAAAACGATCACGCTTGCTCCGTTCAGTCACGCTACTTCCGGCGTGATCGTTTTAAGTGGAAGTGTGTTGACTGGCGCGCAAGTTTGGATTTATCCAGAGCGAAAAGGTATGTTGCAGAACCATACATCGTGCAGCCACCGATACATCACCGCTCCATGGTTCACTATCCCAGTCAGCTTCAAATTGGCAGGCTAGACATTCACCCGTTCTGCACATCCTCCTCAGCGATTGTTTCCAAACAGTCTGGTGGAACTCCTAAGGACCTCCAACCCCAAGGAGTATGAATGATTATAGTTCCCCCACTTATTCTTCTACCTTGGCGTTGTATGATCCGGAGATGATAGTCGCAAAAGCGTCGTCTTGAGGGCTTTCCACAAAATGTTGTGGGGCTCTTGAACCACTGGCAGGTAGGCATGTCTCTAAAACACAATCCGGTTGGGTATCTAGCTTCATACCTTTATATGGGCGCAGCTTGATGTTGGTCTTTCTCTCAAACTCCCAAATCATCCTATGGAAGGCGTCTAGCGTACAACGCTCACACATCTCATAAGGGCGCTTAACCCCCCTCTCACAGAATATACACTCTTCTATGGCCACGCCCCGCTTCGCCTGTGCATTGTGTCTTGAACAGAAAAGACCAACGCAAGACCGACCGCAGCGCAGCTCTGTGCCGAGTTTGAGCCACTCACAACCATTCATCTTGATATACCCTGGGAGGTTGTAGCTCTAATTCACTTGCGGTGATGCATTATAATACGACGACGTCCCCTGCGCGACTCTTCAAATCTTTGGTAATTGCACCAAACCCCTGGGGGGTGGTAGTGGGTCCACTCTCCTTCAACATTCCTCCAACAGTACATACGCTGTCGTGTTGGATTCGCTTTTAACCACTGATGTGTGTTCATGGTGTGTACCTCATACAACTATATCTCTAAGTAGCGCTCCGGGAGGATGGCGCCCCGGGGCCTAGGGGGGCGGGGCCCCGGGGGTTGGATCCCTAGGGGGCTGTTGTTTTGGCGCTCCTGTGGTGCCCCGGTTGTTTTGGCCCCAAACCGCCATAATACATCTACTACTTGGATTTGGAAGAAGTGGCATGGGTCGCTTACTTTCAGTAGTTTCAGAATTATCTGTATCGTTTACGATGTTCTGATAGGCTTTTCGCTGCTTACGAGCATTTGCGAGGTGTAGTCTGAGAGATTACTTACGTTGACTAGATGACTGGATGTTAAATTTCTTAGAACGAGGCATATTTCAATGCGTGTCAGTCTGTCGTCAACAATGAACTTTCAGCACGTCGCCAGGTGTAAACAACACAAAGCCGCCATTTTGGAAACCCACGTGATCAATTTCAGCCATCGGCGAACGCGGATTGCTTACGATGTTCCATATATGGAAGTTTCCGGAAGATGATAGACACGAATAAACCCGATGTACACAGAAGAGCTTCCGATTAGACGAACACGGAGTATCACGAACAGTTACGGAAGTTCACGACCTTTCCAGGGATACCTTACACGCGCGTGTCGTGTTTTCCTGAGATATCGTTGCTAGGATTTGAAAACCGTCAATTTTTCAACAATTGTCAATAATTAGACAATTTGACACAGAGGGTGGGTTCAGTAAATTATGAATATTGCATAAAAATAACAGTTTTTAAACAAAAACAAGTACAGAATCTGATAGAAGACATGATAAGGTGTCTAAAAATGAACTATTCCAAAAATAGCTAAGTTGACCAAAAATCGATGTTTTTACTGCCGCACATCGCCTTAAGGGCAACGACTAACCTGAGGTATTTAAATACCATGTATATAAATACTCATTGTGATATGTATTATAACGTTTTAATATAGTAACAAATTATAGGTAGATTAGATCATCTTAATTTATATTTAGATTTAGACAAGATAATAGTTTTCATTTTTTTTTTGGTTTAGATAGATTATTAATTTACCCACTTATTTAGCTTAAAAGTAGATTAGGATAGTAATTTAAACATAACAACAACTAAGTAGACACTAGAATAATAAATTTAGATAGTAATAGTACCATTTA
The DNA here is from genome assembly GCA_963921405.1 of Cepaea hortensis. Classification (NCBI taxonomy): domain Eukaryota; kingdom Metazoa; phylum Mollusca; class Gastropoda; order Stylommatophora; family Helicidae; genus Cepaea; species Cepaea hortensis. Next base: position 407,949,974 of record OY992876.1, read on the forward strand.
CTTTATTACATTTCACTTTGTTTCATTTCATTTCAGTTCATTCCATCTTAATGATCCAATCCATTTAACAAACGTTATCATTTAGTAGTATGATTAGTTTACACCGTAATAGGATAAAAAGATTATACAATTAAACATACATCATTCACATCATTTAGATTAAGAATATCAATCATATAGTTTTTTCATTTAAAAACATTAGTTATAATTGTGTTATATTTCACATCACCCATATTAGAAAAGTACGTAACTTATTACATTTCACATTACCCATTTCATAAAGGTACATAACTCATCTCACATCAATTCCAGTTTAAATAGTTAGATTACATCCCTTAAATTAGATAATATTAGGAGTAATGTAAGCTTGTTTTAGGATTAATGTGACAGATAGATTAAAATAGGTAACACATTAAATACATATTTATAGAACTAGTATTAGTATGTCAGTATTTAGAGTATCATTTTAATAGAATATAGTGGTTAATAATACCAGGGTACAAACCATCAACCCTTTTCCTTACATGTAAATATATTGTGAATACTTGACTTGTGCAACAATTGACGCACAGTCATGAAGCTCAACTCTGTCAAACTTGTACAGTGTCACTCTAAGGTTTTAGATAACTATGAAGGTAAAAGATATGTGACAGAAATGAGGGTAAAAGATGTGTGACAGAAGTGAGGGTAGAAGAAGTGTGACAGAAGTGTGAAAGTGAGAGCGAATGTAGAATTGTACAAGAGAGAGTGAGATCAGTCAGCGGATTTTTTCTGCCGCTCAACGCGACTTTTTAATTTTGTCGCCGTCAAATGTTGGTTTCGATGTTGAAAATGGAATGTCGTGAATGTGTTGTGTGTAGTTTAGTGTAGATCTTAGAGAAAGTATTTTAAGTCCCATAAGACGGAGATGTAGTCACTAATTAGTGTGATACACTTCTTTGTGGCCTCATTCAACCGAATTATGGCACTTGAAAACTAACTTACATACACATGATAGTTAGATACACATGTTAGAAGTTAGATTATATTATTAATTACATCCAAACACGCAAACAACCAGAAAAACAAACATATAAATTGCATACATATTTTGTAGATCAAAGGGAGATAACTCCAGGTCAGGGGACATAATAGACAACGAAACACTAACTTAACAGTGAAATATAACTTTACACGCGGAAGCGAGATAGGTAAAGCCTGTCGCACACAGCTTGGGTAATGGTTGTTTAATATTATATGGGGGACATGAAGCAATTCATGTGTTGACCCTAAGAAAGTCAACTTTGTATGGGTAGTAAGTTAATTTACTATGGGAGGGCAGGTCTTATAAGACAATGGTCCGGTTCAGACATACCTCTAATTAATATAATATTGCGATTGAGAATAGGGCTCACGCCAACCAGACAAGTTTGTGGCGATTGCCAGTAGCCAAGAAAAGTGATACTACATTGTGACATTAGTCAGTAGAAGTCTATGGAGTTACCCAAAGCCAGGTTATCTACAGTCTTTGACAAAAAATTAGAGACACTAATTTTTTAGAAACCCCTTGCGTCACAACCAATGAGTCAAAGTTGATGACGCAACACAGGAGGGGAGGGTGTGTGTCAAAGACTGGTACATAAAGGGCGGAGGTCTTCTCAAGATAGAATACCACCGGGAAGAGTGGTCAACCTCAAATAGATTAGAGGTGATACAGTGCCCCGATATCAGGGCAGGGTAGGTGATAGAATGGGGGACTATTAACTAGTTCTCTCATGAGACACGGAGACGTTGACCAGACAGTTAGCACTCTGGTCACGACAGGATCACGCCTACGTGATAGCCACGATTGCCACTCAACAAGAGACAGCTAATGTAAGCGTGCCAGGTGTAACGGCACGCAAAAAGCCGAAGGACACCTCAAGGTCCTTCCGCGTGCTGTGTAGCGACGCGAGTAAGAAAGTCAGACTGGGGACTGACTTTGTAGCGAGCACCTCGTTTTAGTGTTGATAGGAGTTTTGTGTAACCAAATAGATAGAGATAGCATTAGAGTTTAGGAAACTAGTGATAGGCAATTCTGTGGCTTTGTGTGTGGTTTGATAGCGACTGTTATGTACTTGTAAAGAGCCAACGGCAATAAAATGTATCATTTATTTCCTCTCACACGACTTGCAAGTTTCTTGTGTGGTGTGGGAGAAGTAATCTGATGATGCCTTACACATGGGTTGTTGACAGTCACAAGGCGCACATGGGGTACCATCAATCTTTATTGATGACACCAAACTGGAGATAGTAGACCATTTTAAATATCTAGGATCAGAGGTAAATAGCAAATTATCCCTAGATCAGGAAATCAACATCAGGATAAGGGCAAAGATCAGAAATGGAATAAAGACAAAGGAGAAAATTATTACAGATAAGTCACACACCAAGCGTGTGAGACGTAAGATGGTGCATGATGGTGGAAATGACCACGTGTTCACATGCACCCACTGTGAACGGACATTTACAGCATGAATTGGCCTTATCAGTCACATTCACTACCGCCATAGGTAAAAGTTATTATGCCTTTTTAAAGCACAAACTATCGTCTGTCAAGACGGCAGGCAAGATGCCAATATTATCCATACCTACAGGGCCTCTATTTGACTTTCTAACTGCTTAACACTAGCCAACCCAAACAAAGTAGGGAAACATAAATATCCACATCAAATATAAACACAACTCATGCTCACACCAAACCAATTGAGTTGATTCCCTTGATAAGTTGCAAACGGAGGTCAGCATGGCTGAATGGATAAGAGTGTTCATTCTTACACATCCAGTGTGCTGATACCAAGGTAGTGGGTTCAAACCCTACACCGGTCCATCCATCCATCATGTGCCATGCCGGTAGCGGTAATGTTCTGCCATCTCACTCGATCACCAGAGTCGTGGATCAGCTCTGTGTTTCTGTCTCGACCATGCCACAAGGCCAAGCCATCCAGGTACTTGCTTCTAGGTCTTCCCCTTGGTCTGTTCCCCTAGATCTTAACAGTTGTCACCAAGTTCTCCAACATGCCCAAAAAATTTTGACTGTCTACGTCTAATGTCTCTAATCAGTTTACAATCTTCATTTGTTTCTTGAAGGACTTCTTCGTTGGTCTTTCTGGCTGTCCATGGTATTCTTTGCATTTTCTTCAGAAACCACATTTCTACAGCCATCAGATGTTTTTCAGCTTGACTGCTCATTGTCCAAGCTTCATATCCATATAAAAGTACAGGTTCTATGTAGCATCTCAACACTCTTTTTCTCGTTTCAACTGACATCTTTTTATTGGCCAGTATGTTTTTCATCTTGCTAAAGGCTACTACACCGGTCAGTTGGACTAAAATGCTGACTTCTCGTCCTTGACTTAGGGCATAAATTACAAGTACCTCTAAAGTCAGAGTGGGTTCGCCTGATGGCGAGGGGCACTGGTAATAGGGAAAGCTAATCCACATGCAAAAATCAATCCAATGCACTAGTATGTTATGGACTAGAGTTCTTCTTCTTCTGCGCTCAACCAGTTTTTTTTTTCTGGACGTTATTGCATTTTGCCTGTTTACAGCAGAGCTGTGTTCTTGCGCCGTTAGGCCGACGCAACCGACTTTTGAGGGGGCATTTGTTGACCGGGTTAACCTTCCCGTTCAAAGCAAGCGAATACCAAAAAAAAAACAAAAAAAAAAAACCTTGCAGTTTCTTACCAAAGTTGACAAATTCAAGCCTCCTTTATCTTTCTTTTTAAATTGAATATTAGGAGGTTCTTTGTTGAGGCGGATGCCAAAACCTTCTAACTCCCTCTCAATGATACGCTTGTGCTGCAATGGTTTCAATACGTCCAGCACAATGAAGATGAGGCTGCAAGTTCTGGCAACTGTAAGAGAGCAACAACAGCACTTGAAATAACTTGGTCAACTGTCACATAAATAAACTTGAGATTCGATCAATGACAACCAGACCCGACATAAGTCTGAAAAAACAAGTAATCCTTTGATGTACAGACTGAGAAAAATACGTCGTTAAAACTGTTTACACAGGATCGGCATTTCTAACGGGGAAGCCAAACACGTCGTGTCAGATTGTCTACACCTGGTCGGCGATTTTGTTATGATGTGGGTTGTTCGAGACGAACAACGGCGTCATTTGTCTGCGAGGCGGGAGACGGCATTTGAAGTGCAAGACGAAATGTCGGAATGCAAGGCGGGATGGATTCTCTGATGTGGGGAATTCTCTGGTTCACAGACAGACTGGAATTTCCCCAAATGAAAGCAAATTTGACCGCGGGTTGACTCCAGTTAGTAAGCGTCTGGACTTTTTGGTGACGTCACTCACAGACCAATATAAAAAGCGTTGCAGTAAACAAGAGGAGTGAGTTGACCAGATTTCTGAAGTTGGAAAGAGCGATGCAGTATTCCGAGTTGTGTTACATAAAAGAAACTAGGGGTGTCAAAGTGTTGATAGTTATCGACGGACATAGATCCAGTCTGTGATCGCCTAGTTTCGATTAGCAACTGGAATAGGCATATGGTAGGCTATTAATCATATCTAACTTAGAGTATGATTAGGAATAGAGTACAGTATGTGCGGTAATATAATGTATCATAGTGCGGTAATATAATGTATCATAGTTCGGTGATATAATGTATTATAGGTGTGATGATATAATGTTTTATGATTAGTGATAGAATGTTCTTCTTCTTCTTCTTCGTTCATCCGGAGTTTTTTTTTCGGATGTGATTGCGTTGTGCCTGTTTACAGCAGAGCTGCGTTCTTGCGCCGTTAGGCCGACACATCCGACTTCTGCGGGCATTTGTTGACCGGGTTAACCTTCCCGGGGGTTTCTTAGGACGTTTGTCTCTCACTGTTGTGGTGTTATCCCCCATCCCAGCTGGTCCATATAGAACGGCCAAAGATCCTGGTCAGCCCTCAAGGGAAGGCAGGGGCAGACCATGGGCATTCCCCGCCATCCAAGGAGGCTTCCATACTTGCAGAGCCGATACATAGCGCTCTGGTACTGGGCTCACCCAAGGAATCGTCACGTCCTGCACATGGCTGCTTAGCCTCACTTCCGTATATTGGGCCTTCCGTTCACCATAGGCTGTTCTTCCGGAAACCAGAAGTATGCAGTCTGCAGATGACATCCACACAGTGAGCTTTCGATTCGGACTTTCCATGTAATGGATTTGCTATCCAAGCAATATTCCATTTCGTGCCACTAGGACACTTTTCCACCTTTTATGAAGCCCACACAATGGGCTTTTGATTCGGACTTTCCACGTAATGGATTTGCTATCCAAGCAATATTCCATTTCGTGCCACTAGGACACTTTTCCACCTTTTTAGAAGCCCACACAGCGAGCTTTCGATTTGGACTTTCCACATAATGGATTTGCTATCCAAGCAATATTCCATTTCATGCCTCTGGGTCTTCATGCACCTTTAAATGTCAACTTGTATGTAGTTAAAGTAAGCTGCGGTCAACTTGAGCTTGTTTATATCTCCATAGAGCTTGTCCTCAAATGAAGCAGGTGTGGGCCAAAATATCTTTCTCTGTTCTGCATACGTTGGGCAATCCTGCAGCAAATGTTTTGCTGTCATTTTTCCAGCTCTACAATTACATTCATCGGTATCTCCTATCTTTAGTTTATTGAACAAGTGGTATTTCAGCCTGTTATGTCCTGTGCGGAGTCTGAAGATTGCTACTTGTTCTCTTCGGTCGAGTTTGTAATATGCATCATCCTTCTGATGGCCTGGATGCTCAGATTCCCATTTGGTTCTATAAGTGCTTTTTATCAACCTCTTTGCCTCATTATAGGTTATGTCTATGTCAGGCTGTGGTAGTCGTCCGCCCTCTTTTGCCAGTCTGTCAGCCTCTTCATTTCCAGGTATACTGCAATGTGATGGGATCCACTGTATTACAACTTTTTTGGATTTCTGGCATAGACCATGGAGTGCTGCTCTTAGGTCAGTTAGTTCTGTGCTGTTATTGCTCTTGAGTATTGAGACAGCTGACTTTGCATCTGTGAAGATAGCTATTTGCTTCTCTTTATTTTCCTCCATCAGGAGCATTTCTGCTGCAGTTTTCAAAGCCTCTACCTCCGCTTTGAAGTTACTTGAAAATTTTCCAGTTGCCAATGAATGTGTTTTTTTCACTCCATTTTTTAAATTTAGGAGAATTCCTCCTCCTCCATTCTCTATTGAATTTTTGGCTGATCCATCTGTATATGCATGGGTCCAATTCCTGCTTGGGTAATGTTCTTTTATGTAGTTTAGGGTTATTTCTCTTCTTTCGGTTTCATGCTGAGTGTTCTTTTTCTCAATACCAGGAATGTTTTCTATCATCTCAGGCAGTTGCTGCTGTCTCCAAGCTGGGAACTTGTGTGCATTGTGTATGGGCTTGACTGTTGATATGTTAAGTATAGGATTGCCCTAATCCTTCGTTTTGCAGTTTCTACAAAGTTGCTACGCTTCAGTCTTCCCTTTCCAAGACCATTAAATCTGTTGTACATAGGGTGGTCTGTCAATCTTCTAAATTTTTCTGCTTGTTGCTGGGCTCTGCTATCTCTTCTATCCTGCATTGGTTGTAAACAAGTGATCTTTTCTAGTTCATTAATAGGCGTTGTCTTCAGGCTTCCAGTTATGATTCGCATTCCTTGGTTTTGGACTCTACTTATTTTGTTAAAGTTTGACTTAGCTGCTGTTGCCCAAGCTGCAATGCCATATTCCAGTACTGGCCTCACCCGTCCAGTATATAACTTCTTGAGAACTTTCTCATCTGCTCCCCACGTTGTACCAGCAAGCTTTTTCATGATTGCCATTCTCTGCCTTGCTCTTGTTCGATTTTTCTCAACCTGTGTCTTCCATGTCAGGCGACGATCAAAGGTGACTCCTAGATAGTTTGGATTTTCTTCATGGCGCAATATTTTTCCATTCAATACCAGCTTAGGTTGCTGAGTTTTATTTGAGAGGGAGAACACTGTGCATGTTGTTTTCTCCTCACTTATCTTCACTAGCCATGATTTTGACCAGTCCTCTAGCGCTAATAAGGCTTGCTGTATTCTGCTGTTAGCTGTACTAATATATTCTTCAGATGTCCATATGGCTAGGTCATCTGCAAAGGAGGATGTGTGTACTCTGGCTGGAAAATTTTCTGTGATGTCATTTATATATGCTAGGAATAATGTTGGTGAAAGAACTCCTCCTTGGGGGACACCTTGCTCCAGCAGCATCATTTTGCTTGTTTGTCCTTGTACTTTTGTCCTGGCAGTTCTGTTCTCAAGGTAGTGGCTGATCCATTTATACATTTTCCCACAAACATGCATTTTTTGCAGTTTTACTTTCAGTCCTTCCTTCCATACTTTATCAAATGCTTTTTCTAAATCTATCCAGACTGCTAGTGTGTGCTTTTTCTCTTGGAAGGCATCCTCTATTTCCTGAGCTATATAGGTTATTTGATCTTCAGTGGATCTGTACTTTCTAAATCCTGCTTGGTGTGGTGTTAAGAGTTTGTTTTCTTCCAGATGCCATGTTAGCCTGCCATTGATAATGCGTTCCATTAATTTTCCTACACAGCTAAGTAGACTGATAGGTCGATAGCCATTTGGTTCTTCCAGGTCTTTTCCTTTCTTTGGGACTGGTATTAGTATAGCTTCCTTCCATGCCTGTGGGACTATTCCTCTCTTCCAGCTGTTATTTAGGACTGCTAGTAGTTTCTTCTTTGCCTTGGTGCCTAGTCCTATTAGCATTTCATTTGTGATTCCATCCTTTCCTGGTGATTTCTTCTTTTTTAGGGTATTCATTGCCTGTTCTTCTTCTTCGTTCATCCGGAGTTTTTTTTCGGATGTGATTGCGTTGTGCCTGTTTACAGCAGAGCTGCGTTCTTGCGCCGTTAGGCCGACACATCCGACTTCTGCGGGCATTTGTTGACCGGGTTAACCTTCCCGGGGGTTTCTTAGGACGTTTGACTCTCACTGTTGTGGTGTTATCCCCCATCCCAGCTGGTCCATATAGAACAGCCAAAGATCCTGGTCAGCCCTCAAGGGAAGGCAGGGGCAGACCATGGGCATTCCCCGCCATCCAAGGAGGCTTCCATACTTGCAGAGCCGATACATAGCGCTCTGGTACTGGGCTCACCCAAGGAATCGTCACGTCCTGCACATGGCTGCTTAGCCTCACTTCCGTATATTGGGCCTTCCGTTCACCATAGGCTGTTCTTCCGGAAACCAGAAGTATGCAGTCTGCAGATGACATCCACACAGTGAGCTTTCGATTCGGACTTTCCATGTAATGGATTTGCTAGCCAAGCAATATTCCATTTCGTGCCACTAGGACACTTTTCCACCTTTTATGAAGCCCACACAGTGGGCTTTTGATTCAGACTTTCCACGTAATGGATTTGCTATCCAAGCAATATTCCATTTCGTGCCACTAGGACACTTTTCCACCTTTTATGAAGCCCACACAGTGGGCTTTTGATTCGGACTTTCCACGTAATGGATTTGCTATCCAAGCAATATTCCATTTCGTGCCACTAGGACACTTTTCCACCTTTTATGAAGCCCACACAATGGGCTTTTGATTTGGACTTTCCACGTAATGGATTTGCTATCCAAGCAATATTCCATTTCATGCCTCTGGGTCTTCATGCACCTTTAAATGTCAACCTGTATATAGTTAAAGTAATCTGCGGTCAACTTTAGCTTGTTGATATCTCCATAGAGCTTGTCCTCAAATGAAGCAGGTGTGGGCCAAAATATCTTTCTCTGTTCTGCATACGTTGGGCAATCCTGCAGCAAATGTTTTGCTGTCATTTTTCCAGTTCTACAATTACATTCATCGGTATCTCCTATCTTTAGTTTATTGAACAAGTGGTATTTCAGCCTGTTGTGTCCTGTGCGGAGTCTGAAGATTGCTACTTGTTCTCTTCTGTCGAGTTTGTAATATGCATCATCCTTCTGATGGCCTGGATGCTCTGATTCCCATTTGGTTCTATAAGTGCTTTTTATCAACCTCTTTGCCTCATTATAGGTTATGTCTATGTCAGGCTGTGGTAGTCGTCCGCCCTCTTTTGCCAGTCTGTCAGCCTCTTCGTTTCCAGGTATACTGCAATGTGATGGGATCCACTGTATTACAACTTTTTTGGATTTCTGGCATAGACCATGGAGTGCTGCTCTTAGGTCAGTTAGTTCTGTGCTGTTATTGCTCTTCAGTATTGAGACAGCTGACTTTGCATCTGTGAAGATAGCTATTTGCTTCTCTTTATTTTCCTCCATCAGGAGCATTTCTGCTGCAGTTTTCAGAGCCTCTACCTCCGCTTTGAAGTTACTTGAAAATTTTCCAGTTGCCATTGAATGTGTTTTTTTCGCTCCATTTTTTAAATTTAGGAGAATTCCTCCTCCTCCATTCTCTATTGAATTTTTGGCTGATCCATCTGTATATGCATGGGTCCAATTCCTGCTTGGGTAATGTTCTTTTATGTAGTTTAGGGTTATTTCTCTTCTTTCGGTTTCATGCTGAGTGTTCTTTTTCTCAATACCAGGAATGTTTTCTATCATCTCAGGCAGTTGCTGCTGTCTCCAAGCTGGGAACTTGTGTGCATTGTGTATAGGCTTGACTGTTGATATGTTAAGAATAGGATCTGACCTAATCCTTCGTTTTGCAGTTTCTACAAAGTTGCTACGCTTCAGTCTTCCCTTTCCAAAACCATTAAATCTGTTGTACATAGGGTGGTCTGTCAATCTTCTAAATTTTTCTGCTTGTTGCTGGGCTCTGCTATCTCTTCTATCCTGCATTGGTTGTAAACAAGTGATCTTTTCTAATTCATTAATAGGCGTTGTCTTCAGGCTTCCAGTTATGATTCGCATTCCTTGATTTTGGACTCTACTTATTTTGTTAAAGTTTGACTTAGCTGCTGTTGCCCAAGCTGCAATGCCATATTCCAGTACTGGCCTCACCCGCCCAGTATATAACTTCTTGAGAACTTTCTCATCTGCTCCCCATGTTGTACCAGCAAGCTTTTTCATGATTGCCATTCTTTGCCTTGCTCTTGTTCGATTTTTCTCAACCTGTGTCTTCCATGTCAGGCGACGATCAAAGGTGACTCCTAGATAGTTTGGATTTTCTTCATGGCGCAATATTTTTCCATTCAATACCAGCTTAGGTTGCTGAGTTTTAGTTGAGAGGGAGAACACTGTGCATGTTGTTTTCTCCTCACTTATCTTCACTAGCCATGATTTTGACCAGTCCTCTAGCGCTAATAGGGCTTGCTGTATTCTGCTGTTAGCTGTACTAATATATTCTTCAGATGTCCATATGGCTAGGTCATCTGCAAAGGATGATGTGTGTACTCTGGCTGGAAAATTTTCCGTGATGTCGTTTATATATGCTAGGAATAATGTTGGTGAAAGAACTCCTCCTTGGGGGACACCTTGCTCCAACAGCATCATTTTGCTGGTTTGTCCTTGTACTTTTGTCCTGGCAGTTCTGTTCTCAAGGTAGTGGCTGATCCATTTGTACATTTTCCCGCAAACATGCATTTTTTGCAGTTTTACTTTCAGTCCTTCCTTCCATACTTTATCAAATGCTTTTTCTAAATCTATCCAGACTGCTAGTGTGTGCTTTTTCTCTTGGAAGGCATCCTCTATTTCCTGAGCTATATAGGTTATTTGATCTTCAGTAGATCTGTACTTTCTGAATCCTGCTTGGTGAGGTGTTAAGAGTTGGTTTTCTTCCAGATGCCATGTTAGCCTGCCATTGATAATGCGTTCCATTAATTTTCCTACACAGCTAAGAAGACTGATAGGTCGATAGCCATTTGGTTCTTCCAGGTCTTTTCCTTTCTTTGGGACTGGTATTAGTATAGCTTCCTTCCATGCCTGTGGGACTATTCCCCTCTTCCAGCTGTAATTTAGGACTGCTAGTAGTTTCTTTTTTGCCTTAGTGCCTAGTCCTATTAGCATTTCATTTGTGATTCCATCCTTTCCTGGTGATGTCTTCTTTTTTAGGGTATTCATTGCCTGTTCCATTTCTTCCATTGTTAGATTTGCCATCATATATTCTGCTGCTGTCTCTGTATATGTATGATGCATCTGTTTATCTTTGATTGCTTTCTTCTGTTCGGCTGTAATATCAATGTGGTTTGCACTGGCATAGTGTTCCATTAGTGCATTTGCAGCCTTTTTTCCTGTAAGCAAGGAATTTCCTTGTTTAATTGTTATTTGTTTGTTTCTAGGTCCTTCATTGTTCATGGCTTTCACTAGTTTCCATAGTTTGTTTCCATCCCTGTCAAAATTCAGGTTTTCTGTTTTTTTCCTCCAACAATCTCTTGTTGTTTGATTTACTGTTCTTTTATATTTTGCTGAGATGGCTTTGAGAGAGATGTTCGCTTCAGTTGTTTGTTCTCTCTCTGCGGTCTTCCTAGCATCTTCAACTTTGTCCTCCAAAAATTGTAGTTCTTCAGTCCAGTATGGTTTGTAATTTTTCCTTGCTCCTCTTGGAATAGACTCAGTGGCTGCCTGTATTATTGCTCTGTTTAGACTTTCCACCATTTGCTTCATGTTGCCATATCGTGTATTTACGTTTTCACAATATTTGTCTGTTAGTATGGCAAATCTGTCCCAATCTGCTCGTTTGTAATTCCAACGGGGCAAAGGCTTTTGCTCCTGTGGAACATACTCCATATTTATTACAAGCTTGATTGGTCTGTGGTCACTACCTGCTAATTGGTCCAGCACATGGCGATCGATTTTGTGGAGGATGTCTCCTGTGCAGAAAGCTAAGTCTGGAGTAGAAGTGGTAATCCATCTTCTGGAGTAGAAGCTCGGTGTGTCATCCGCTTTGTTAAGTAGATGGAGATTTGAGTCTATTTCCCAGTCCTCCACTTCATCTCCTCTTTTGTCAGTATCTGGGTATCCCCATCTTTCTGAACGGCTATTAAAGTCTCCGACAACAATGCAATTTGTGTCAGTTATTTCCATGTTTGAGAGTGTAAGATCCTTATCTGCCGGGCTATATAGATTGTAAATTCTTATTTTCACATCCTTTATCATTATATCAACACCTATAATTTCCGTTTGGTTGTCAGAGATCACAGATACTTCGCTGCAAGGTATTGTATTTCGTGTAAGTATTACAACTCCTCCTTTATGTCCTTCGCGGTCGAAACGTGTGGCCTGATATCCCTCGACTGAAAATGTGCGATTGGCGTTGAGGTGTGTCTCTTGAATGCATGCCACATCTATTCTATCTTTATGAAGACGCTGTGTTAGGGAGGCTTTCTTGTTATAAACTCCTTCTGCATTCCATTGTAGTATGTTGAGTGTCCGGGGTGTTTGGTCAATAGCTCTTAACCTACTCCTCTGTGCCTTGACTCCACAGCACAGGGGAAGGTGACCACCAGTAGTCATGGGTGGACCCCCTCGAGGCAGGGGGCCCGGCACTATCACCGCCTGATGGGACTTCACGGGATTAGCACCATATCGATTAACTTTCATCTGTGGCATCATGAAATGATAAAGTTACGTTGCACTTCTTTGTCAAGCCTGTGGCTCAGTACATCCGATTTCGACAAGCATTTGTTCGGGATGCTTTCCCTAGCCTTTGACTGTCCCCAGTCTACCTACAAGGCAGCAGGTTTGTGCGTCACTTCGTCTGGTCCCTCTCCCTTGACCTGTCCGACATGGGTGACCCTACCAGTAGCTGTGCTACCGTCGGCATAGCTCTTGGGGTCATTGGAACGCTCAAGCCCCTCTACCTCGTCAAGGTGGACGCACGGCAGAGGGGATTGCCTGTTCCATTTCTTCCATTGTTAGATTTGCCATCATATATTCTGCCGCTGTCTCTGTATTTCTATGATGTATCTGTTTGTCTTTGATTGCTTTCTTCTGTTCGGTTGTAATATCAATGTGGTTTGCATTTGCATAGTGTTCCATTAGTGCATTTGCAGCCTTTTTGCCTGCAAGCAAGGCATTTCCTTGTTTAATTGTTATTTGTTTGTTTCTAGGTCCTTCATTGTTCATGGCTTTCACTAGTTTCCATAGTTTGTTTCCATCCCTGTCAAAATTCAGGTTTTCTGTTTTTTCCCTCCAACAATCTCTTGTTGTTTGATTTACTGTTCTTTTATATTTTGCTGAGATGGCTTTGAGAGAGATGTTTGCTTCAATTGTTTGTTCTCTCTCTGCTGTCTTCCTGGCATCTTCAACTTTGTCCTCCAAACTTTGTAGTTCTTCAGTCCAGTATGGTTTGTAATTTTTCCTCGCTCCTCTTGGAATGGACTCAGTGGCTGCCTGTATTATCGCTCTGTTTAGACTTTCCACCATTTGCTTTATGTTGCCATATCGTGTATTTATGTTTTCACAATATTTGTCTGTTAGTATGGCAAATCTGTCCCAATCTGCTCGTTTGTAATTCCAGCGGGGCAAGGGCTTTTGCTCCTGTGGAACATACTCCATATTCATTTCAAGCTTGATTGGTCTGTGGTCACTACCTGCTAATTGGTCCAGCACATGGCGATCGATTTTGTGGAGGATGTCTCCTGTGCAGAAAGCTAAGTCTGGAGTAGAAGTGGTAAGCCATCTTCTGGAGTAGAAGCTCGGTGTGTCATCCGCTTTGTTGAGTAGATGGAGATTTGAGTCTATTTCCCAGTCCTCCAATTCATCTCCTCTTTTGTCAGTATCTGGGTATCCCCATCTTTCTGAACGGCTATTAAAGTCTCCGACAATAATGCAGTTTGTGTCAGTTATTTTCATGTTTGAGAGTGTAAGGTCCTTATCTGCTGGGCTATACAGATTGTAGATTCTTATTTTGACGTCCTTTATCATTATATCAACACCTATAATTTCCGTTTGGTTGTCAGAGATCACAGATACTTCGCTGCAAGGTATTGTATTTCGTGTAAGTATTAGAACTCCTCCTTTGTGTCCTTCGCGGTCGAAACGTGTGGCCTGATATCCTCTGACTGAGAATTTGTGATTGGCGTTGAGGTGTGTCTCTTGAATGCATGCCACATCTATTCTATCTTTATGAAGACGCTGTGTTAGGGAGTCTTTCTTCTTGTAAACTCCTTCGGCATTCCACTGTAGTATGTTGAGTGTCCGGGGTATTTGGTCAATAGCTCTTAACCTACTCCTCTGTGCCTTGACTCCACAGCACAGGGGAAGGTGACCACCAGTAGTCATGGGTGGACCCCCTCGAGGCAGGGGGCCCGGCACTATCACCGCCTGATGGGACTTCACGGGATTAGCACCATATCGATTAATTTTGATTTGTGACATCATGAATTAAGTTACGTTGCACTGCTTTGTCAAGCCTGTGGCTCAGTACATCCGATTTCGACAAGCATTTATTCGGGATGCTTTCCCTAGCCTTTGACTGTCCCCAGTCTACCTACAAGGCAGCAGGTTTCACGTTGCACTGCTTTGTCAAGCCTGTGGCTCAGTACATCCGATTTCGACAAGCATGTATTTGGGGTGCTTTCCCTAGCCTTTGACTGTCCCCAGTCTACCTACAAGGCAGCAGGTTTGTGTGTCTCTTCGTCTGGTCCCTCTCCCTTGACCTGTCCGACATGGGTGGCCCTACCAGTAGCTGTGCTACCGTCGGCATAGCTCTTGGGGTCATTGGGACGCACAAGCCCCTCTACCTCGTCACGGTGGACACACAGCAGAGGGGAGTGTTCTATAAGTGTGGTGCTAGAAAGTATCATCTGAGCGTCGGCACTAGTATTCTATTGTGTGGCTTCAACTAGCTTGTGTGATATATCATTTTACTCAGGGAGTTGAGGACAATGTAGTGGAATAATAATTATAGAGATTAAGGATGGTTGAGAGGGAGGAGAGGAATGTGAAATGGTAGGATCTTCCAGTAGGGCATCTGCTGGGTTTCTACCCGTTCCTTTATTCTTTCCTGGTGTTGCCATGTCTCAGATCATATGATGAGTTATTTGGCCGTATGACAGAGATCGGATCTCTGTTATAGATCTGAGTGCTGCTATTGGCCTACACTCACCTAATTCCGGCCAGGATTGAGTTGCCCTCACCATAGTATTCTCTATTCTACAGGTTCCATTTACAAGTCCACGTATGTGTGCTATGATTTTGACCAGTGAAGTTAACACATTTTAGAAGATGATGGCTCAGAATTTGAAGACAGAAGTTGCTGAGAGGCCGCTACATTGGGCTTATACCCAAGTTGGTTTGCGGGAACCTGACTTCTGCTGAGCAGGATATGCTGATGATACTTATGTTTTAGCAAGTGATAGGTGTATCACTGAACAGTCTCAGAACATTATATATATTCTACATATACAACACTGATACCAGAAACAGTCATATAAATATTATACTGATACCGGGAACTTCAGATTGTGTTGTTAATATGGGGAATCTTTAAAACCAGTGACACTAGATCAAGTAAGATTTCCCAGTAACAGTGACAATAGTGTTAGAATTTTCCAATTAACATTCGGTTAAATAACAGAGGAAATTCATAGTGTAAAACAGATTGAAGACTCTCATTAGACAGTGTTTGTCATGGGTGTCCAAGCATCCTAGTGGTTCAAGAGACAACGGAGGAAGTCTTCACGTGACCGGAGGAGCATCACCTTGGTGAGGTTGCTTGTCTGGACTGAATGGTGCTAGTGTGTTCTCAGCACAGTGATGTGAATGACTATACTCCTGAACACTGATCTGAGTCTACAGACACTTTAGAATATACGTCACACATTCTACACTTTATATACACACACACACTTCTCCTACATATACTCTTTGCTTTAATAAATTTTATGTGTTTATTTGTTGAAGCTAGAGTTGTCACGTATGTTATGTTGGGAAAGAATGAGAGGGGGCATGATCCAGGAGTGAGTAAGAGTGAGAAGAAGGTGTCTTCAGATTGAGGGAGTGTTGTGGACGGAGTCTACTGGATATCTCCAGGATAGAGATATTGAATTAAAACAAATGTGGGTGTTGATTCCCCTCACTCCAGGGACGACACTAAAGTGGTAAAGAAGAACAAATAACTACTACGACATTCATTCTTTACACACACGACATCAACAAAAACAGAAACTGGATTTATCCATTTTAATAAGAACATAATTACACGTGACAGAATGGATGTTATGACTAGTAAGCCTTCATCAGCACATATAAACAATGATACATCTACAAAAGAGGTACTTAACTAAGACCCTGAAGACATCTTAATCCTAGTGCACAAAAATCAAACTGTGTCCCACGAGTTCTGAAGGTCAGTTGACAGGAAGGGACGTAGTGAAATAAGTTGCACCACTTTAAATCAGTGGTTTCCAGGATTGTCTGGGCTACAACTCCTTTGCTTCCCAAGCTACACCCCTAATGTCATCATGCACATACAAATACACATCTCATTCTTGGTTTTAGCTCTACTGCAAATTCATAACTTTATAGCCACCAGCATTTGTTCACCAACTGAAGGGAGACACAACTGCCCTGTTTGGGAACCACTACTTTAGATATCAGCAGCTATATAAATATAAGACCAACATGAAAGCACCGGCAAACAGGCAGCTGTGGAGAATGCGACTAGGCAATTGGAAAGACACAAGAGAGAACCCAAACTGCAGAGTATGCCGAGAAAGCAACACCATCGAACACTACTTACTAGTATGCGACAAGTACAATAGAGAGCGAAGGGACCTGAGAGATCACTTTGTCAAAACTGGAAAACCAATGACAATGACGGAGTGCCTGCACATAAACAGCAACCCGGAAACACAGCGACTGGTCAGACAGTTCCTATGCAGAACAGGGAAGACCGTATAACCTCCCTAAACTGTGTATACATGTATATGTGCGTTTGTTTGTATTTGTGCATGTTTATATATGTTTAAAAAAAAAAAAAAAAAACAACTGGCGGAGTGAATGGCAGGAAGGTGGGTTGGCTCTTCCGGTAGAGCACCTGAACTAGGAAGACAGGGAGACCTGGTCATCTTGTTGCCACGCCACACCAACACGCGATGAAGAAAACCGCCAAAACTCACAAGCGTAAAGGCGTTCGTAATGCTGACCGGGGGGGACAACTTGAGACTTGCAATTAAATGCCCTGCCCTTGCCTACAACAAGTCCTTATGAGGACTAGACATGACCGGGACTAGCCCCGATGAGAATAACACAAGAAGCGACAAGCACTTAGCAGGGCTAACAGAGAAAAGCCTACAAACGAGAGAATAAGGGCCCCAGTAGGCCAAACCAAGGACCGGTCTTTAAACAGGACCAGCACAAAACAAATCTATCCGACGAACAGAGCGGAACAATTTAAAACCAGTAGGAAATAGGACCAACAATCCACACAACCACGGACCTCAACAATAACCACAGCTGATGAAGCAGGTTAGACGAGGACGAATTTGGAATTTTTGTTTTTGAAATGGAATCGGAATCGGAATCGGAACTAATGATACCAGTAGCAGTCTGATTATGTGTCCATCTGGCCTTTCCTCGCAGTCCTGAGTGTCGGCCCCTTCCTCTAGTCCAGTAGTTCTCACCATAACATTTTTTTGGCCCATGCACCCCTTCACATGTTCAGAACATCATCTCCCCCCCCCCCCATTCGTATTTCCTCCCTATAAATCCCCCCCCCCCCCCCTTTACAAAGTATATGTAAACATGAAAACTAAGTGTAATAACACATAACAGAACAAGTCTAGACGTTTACATAAAACGTGATGTGCGGGTCTACTTACGTTATAAAACAAATTTCAGAAGAACGAGACATACAGAACCATAAAGTATGGAGGGAAAAACAAAATAAGTAATTGATTCTTGTATTAACGCGATCTTGAAATAATCTTAATCCCCCATCCACCCTCCCTGGAAACCCTAAAATTCCCCCCTGGGGTGATTTCCCCACTGGTTGAGAGCCACTGCTCTAGTCACTCCCTGCAGCACCATTCTCTCCAGGCAGTGATGATCTTATCTGTTCTTCTGCACTATACACATCATCTCAAACGGCCCAGAAAAAATCTGTCTAACATACACCAATATACACCCCCCAGCGGTGCAGTAGAAGGGACACTTCCAGCTGCACCAATGAGTGGTGAGGGATAGGAAACAATACAGCTCTTTGGCTAGCAGTAAAGTTTATTATATCTGATTGAGGGTTAGACATCTGAGAAAGGACGCAAGGTAGAGACTCAGTCACTAAAAAGAGGTAGATATACTCACCAGCAATAACTTGCTTGCCTCTACCTTTGCCATCCTTGGCTCCTTCTATAATACCAGGCAAATCCAGCAGCTGTTGATAACAATGGCACATAGCACATGATTGTGTCAATTATTGGCACATAGCATAGGGTTGTGTCAATTACTGAAACACAGCAGACGATTGTGCCAATTACTGGCACATAGCATAGGATTGTGTCAATTACTGGCACACATCATAGAACTGTGTCAATTACTGGCACATAGCATAGAATTGTGTCAATTACAGGCACACATCATCAAACGTACTGGCACGCAGCATAGAATTGTGTCAATTACTAGCACACAACAAGTTTTCAAGTTGATTTCTTCTCATATCATGCCCAAAAATTCTTGACTATCTACATCTAATTTCTCTAATCAATTCATAGTTTTCGTTCGTTTCTTGAATGACTGCCTCGTCTATTTTTCTGGCTGCCCATGGTATTCTTCTTTGCGTTCATCCGGAGTGTTTTTTTTTTCAGATGTGATTGTGGTGTGTCTGGTTAGGCACCCTTGGGCCAACACATGCGACTTTTGGTGTGCATTTTTTACAGGTTAGCGTTCCTGTGGGACTCTCACTTTTGTGGTGCCGTCCACATCCCAGCTTGTCAAGTTGGAACAATCAAATGCTTCACGAACAACCCTCAAGGGAAGGCAGGGACAGTCCATGGCATTTTCCGCCATCCAGGGTGGCTTCCATAGTTGCAGAGCCGACACATAGCGCCCTGGTGCTGGGCTCACCGAGGGAATCATCACGTCCTGCTCATGGCTGCTTTAATTCCTCACTTCAGCATATTGGGCATTTCGTTCACCATGGGCCTTTCCCGCACAAACCAGACTGGTCTGCAGACGGTATCCACTCAGCGAGTTTTCGATTCGGACATGTGCATGTCGCTGTGTCCATCAGAGCTGTTCCTGGCAAAACGGACATTCAGAAAACTAGCTAGTCAGAGCTTTCCCAGACAATATAGGCATTCAGAAAGCTATGCAGCCATGGTATTCTTTACATTTTCCTCCACATTTCCACTGCCATTAGATGATTTTTTTCCCCCCAGCTTGTCTGTTTATTGTCTATTTTTCACATGCCCCAAAGGTATAGGTTTCATATAACACTTAATAACGCTCTTTTTCACACTGCAATCGACAGCTTTTTTTATTGGTAAGCATGTTTTCCATCTGGTAAAAGGCTACTTTTGCCATGAGAACCTAAACTTCAGCTTTGATTCAGACAAAAATAAATCACTGTTCATGCTTTTTTTTTCTCCGTGTTTCCATCCTGTTTCAGGATATTGCGGTCAACATCAGTATCTTTCAGCTGTATGTTGATTCCTAGGCTAGATTACGCTCATCAGCACACCGCGACTTTCTGAGCGACTGGCTCCATACTCTCATAAGTCACAGGCATGACTCGAACCGCTTCCAATTCTCGTGCACTCACGTCAACCACGAGAGTATTCGGGGTTACTGAGAAAGCTGCTAACTTCTCGACCAGGGAGACCGGCACATCCAACTGAAATCATAATTGTTTAATTATCACCCCACTGTGATTTCTACTGGATACAAGTCATCATAAGAGAGTTCTTAGGAGATACATCAAGTCAATCATGATGTATGGAAGTGAATCATGGACAGTAATCAAGATTAGTGAGCAATCATGTGGAAGCTTTAGAGATATGGTTTTATAGAAGAATGATGAGAATAAAATGGACAGATAGAAAAGCTTAATGAAGGTATCGGAGTCTCCGTGGCGAAGTGGTCAAGCCATTTGACTCGGGCTCCGAAGGTTGTGAGTTCGTGCTTTGTGCGACGCTTTCCGCGCTGCGGAAAGAGACAGAGCCATATGGGATAAAAACCTGATGCAATGAAGTCGACCATGTCGACTTTTAAGCGACTTTTTTTTAATGAAGGTATCATGAAAGAAGTTAATTCACAAAGAGAACTGGTCACTTGTATCAGAAGAAGACAATCCATTTCTTTGGGCACAATATGAGAAGTGGAATGCTGGCGTACATCAAGATAATGGGAACTTTGAAAGGGAAGAAAGGCTGGGGGGAATCAAGAGAGAAGATCTGGACAGTTTGACATCATGGCATGGAGGAACATCAGTATTCTAAATGATTGGTAGTAGAAGGCTGTGGACAGACATGATATTCCTGGGAAGATTAACCCGGTAAACAAATGCCCGCAGAAGTCAGATGTGTCGGCTGAAAGGTGCAAGTATCGCAGCTCTGCTGTAAACAAGCACAAAGCAACTATGCCCAAAAAAACACTCCGGATGAACGCAGCAGAAGAAGAAGATATGATATCCAACATCACATAGTATGAACTCTAAGAAGAAGAAACGTGACTATTGATTAATTACGTCTTTATGATGCAGTCTGAGGTCTTTGGTTTGTAGAGAATCACCAACACCATACGGCATGAAGAAACGTGACCAGTTATACATTATGTCTTATGATATGGTCTGAAGTCTGTAGTTTGTAGAGGATCACTTTCACTGCACATCAATACCTCCAGTCTATTGTGCTTCAGTATTCTCAGTACAAAGCACAAACTTCGTAGCACCAGTTAGTTTCCAATTGTGTGTATATACCAGCATCACATGCTATAAATACTCTTTTATGTGTAGATTTTCAATTTTAAAATTTAGCCTGGACAGAACCCTATTTGGGCTATTCTTTTCAATTTCCAACTGGCAAAGGATTTTTAACATGTGCCACATAGCGTTTAGACAGAATGACATCGGAAAAGGCGGTAGAAAATCATACAGGGAAAACCCCACAAGAAACTAAGAGACTGTCGGTAAACAACACAAACGTCACAGTGACGTCAGAGAACAACAATAGAGGACTGATGGAGGTTGAAATGGCAAAGACGTGAAACAGTAAACGTTCAAGAAAGTAGCATGGTTCACAGTCGTTTGGCTTGATATCAGAAGATGGATGATACGGACAGACAAAGTAATGAAGCATTGATGATGTCGCAGAATATCGCCGTCGATTGAAAACCCTGAGGGCAGAGACAACCTAGACAGACTGATCGAACAGCGTCACAAACGATGGACAGAACAATGTTGAAGGATGAGTGAACCCAATGACTAAGATTGAAATACGGTTGGTACAATATGTTACTTAGATATTCAGTATAAAACTTTATCGCCGGCTTAGCAGCACAAGCTCCTTAAGGTTGAATGTCAATATTGCTACCATAACCTGTGTCAGCTGTGAAAATAAAAGCAGTGACGATTTCAAATTCTCTGTCAAGAGTTGGCTTTATCATTAGTTGACAGTTCCGGCTCCAATTTGTTTGAAATTTGCTGTTGGATCGTTTTGAGCCGAAGGATTGAAGAATTGACTTACCGTTGATTCTTGTATGTTAACCTTGAGTGGTCTGAATCACGTTCATAGCAAATTGTGAAACCTGCAACATTAGTACCTCTAATTATTAGCCCTTATCTGAGAGGGCCAGACATCTGATCCACTACTACATTACCTTGGGATTGAATACCACTCTAGAATTTCTCATTTTGTTACAATCCAAATGTCCAAACCATGAATTCTACCAGACCTGTTCAAGCTTGAGGCAGCCATCAGACCTCAAAGTCACTCTGGCCCAGAGCGATATACATGGCAGTGTTGTGATATACAGAGATCCAGTCAGTGTTGTGATATCAGAAACCCAGTCAGTGTTGTGATATACAGGACCCCAGTCAGTGTTGTGATATATAGGGACCCAGTCATGTTGTGATATACATGACCCCCAGTCAGTGTTGTGATATACAGGGACCCGGTTAGTGTAGTGATATACAGAACCCAAGCAATGTTATGATATAAGGAACCCCAGTCAGTGTTGTGATACATATGACCCTGTCAGTGTTGTGATATACAGGAACCCAGCCAGTGTTGTGATATACAGGGACACAGTGTTGTGATATACACAGACCCAGTCACTGTTGTGATATACAGGGACACAGTGTTGTGATATACACAGACCCAGTCAGTGTTGTGATATACAGGAACCCAGTCAGTGTTGTGATATACAGGGACACAGTGTTGTGATATACACAGACCCAGTCAGTGTTGTGATATACAGGAACCCAGTCAGTGTTGTGATATACAGGGACACAATGTTGTGATATACACAGACCTAGTGTTGTGATATAGAGGAACCCAGTCAGCGTTATAATATATAAGAGCCCCAGTCATGTTGTGATATACAAAACGGCACAGCAACAGAGCTTTTATCAAAGAACAAACTTGCTGGACAATCTGGCACATGGTATAAACTTACTTGTATTTTGGCCCCCTTATATCTGATCACCCCAGGCACCGTTGTCAGAGTGGTGAACTCGTATGCGGCCACCTCCGAATACACACCAGCCAAGTTGCTCAGCAAAGTGGACTTCCCAACTGAAGGAAACCCTGCAGATGGATATCGGAGGTGCTCATCAATACGGGCGCTCACACTAACCTTGCTTCCCTGTAGACTTCATGGAGATGGTGTACACGTACATACCACCACTGGGGTGTGATCATGTAAGGACTTTACACATGCTTCTTGTGCACTTTATCCCCCACTATGGCATAGGCCCTCACCTGGCACACATCACGCCATCCTATCTGTTGCTATATCCTGCAGTTCTTTCTTGTCCTGCCAATATAGTTTACCTGTCTTTAATTCTGTACTTATGTCCTTCTAGGTCTCCCACTACTTCGTTCACCATGCGGATTCCAGACAAGAGTCTATAGTTACACTATCCTCTGGTTTTCTCAGTGTGTGGTCTATCCAACCCTAGTGTCTTCTCCTCACCTCGTAGTTCACTGGAATTTAGTTCTCTCCATGACCTCTACATCGGTGATTCTGTCATACCATTAAGTCCCACTATTCTGCACAGAACATTATATTCAACAATAAAAATGAGACAGTTTTCTTTGGTCATGTTATGAGAAGAGAGGCATCGGAGAACATCATGAAGGCTGGAAAGATCGAGGGGAAAAGACCCAAAGAAATGGTGCTGGATTGATTGAGATGGTGGCTTGGAGGAATATCATCAGCAGAGTTGCTACAGAATACCAAAGACTAAGATCTGTGGAGTGACATGAAAGCCTACGCAAGCTGACAAGGCACTTGATGATTCTGCCCAGGCACCAATTAATGAATCTTCGTAGTTTATTAGTAAAGCTTTACACATGCTAGGTTGCTGCACTGAAGCTAACATGATACCACAGTCTAGTCAATGTAGACATGGTAACACAGTCTAGTCAATGTGGACATGGTAACACAATCTAGTCAATGTAGACATGGTAACACAGTCTAGTCAACGCTGACATGATACCACAGTCTAGTCAACGCTGACATGATACCACAGTCTAGTCAACGCTGACATGATACCACAGTCTAGTCAACTCTGACATTATACCATAGTCTAGTCAACGCCCACACCAGTCAGCAAGGCACTCTGATGATGATATTCAGGTTCATGTCTGAAGTTGTACAATGAAGAATCATCAAAGAATTTATTCACCAGTCAGTTACTGTCCTGACCTCCCAACCTCTCAGACACATATACATCCAATCACTAACCAGTGCCTATTCTCAAGCACCTAACACCTACCCCACCAAGCACTCACTCCCACACCAAGCATACACACATACCTACCCCATCAAGCACTCACTTCCACCTACTCCACAAAGCACCCACACCTTCCTCACCAAGCACTGACTCCCACCTACCCCACCAAGCACCCACTCCCACTACCTCACCAAGCACCCACACCTACCCCACCAAGCACCCACACCTACCTCACCAAGGACCCACACGCACACCTATCCAACCAAGCACCCACACGCACACCTACCAACAAAGCCGATTCTAGCATCACCAGTCTTAGCCACATCAAAGCCTTCCCCTGCACCACCGCCTCCACCCTTTGGTTCAATCAGCTCTCTTCGCAACTTTGCCAGTTTGGCTTTCAGCAGACCCAGATGGCCACTTGTGGCTTTGTTCTTCTGGGTTCTAGCCATCTGAAAACCAGGATACAATAATTTGTTCATTGTCTAGGCCATCACACGTGGAACTTGGTGACAGTCGCAAGAAATTAAAACTAGTTTCAAACTTATAATACTGAACTATAACATTGAATCAGTACTGTTGTATGTTGTACATATACAGAGAATAATGTATTCCCTCAATGAATGTGTGTATGCTTAAATAACTACACAATATATTCCCTCAATGAATGTGTGTGTGTGTGTGTGTTTAAACAACTAAACAAAGTATTCCCTCAATGAACGTGTGTTCAAACAACTAAACAATATATTCCCTTAATGAATGCGTGTGTGTTTAAACAACTACACAATATATTCCCTCAATGAATGTGTCTGTGTTTAAACAACTAAACAATGTATACCCTCAATGAATGCATGTGTTTAAACAACTAAACAATATATTCCCTCAATGAATGATGTGTGTTTAAACAACTAAACAATGTATTCCCTCAATGAACGTGTGTGTATGTGTGTTTAATCAACTAAACAATTTATTTCCTTAATGAATGCCTGCGTTTAAAGAACTAAACAATTTATTTCCTTAATGAATTTATGTGTTTAAACAATTAAACAATGTATTCCTTTAAAAGAATGCATGTATGTATTTAAACAACTAATGTGTGCATGCATGCAGTGTATGCGAGGGAGTGTGTATTTGTGTGTATGTGTGTGTGTGTGTGGAGGTGTGTATGTGTGTATTTGCATTATTTGCGTGTGTGTATGCTCGTGTGTGTATGTGTATATGCTTTCGTGTGTATGCGAGGGAGTGTGTATTTGACAGCGAAAGGGTCTGTGCCTATCTGTGTGTGAGTGATAGTGAAAGAGAGTGTGATATAAAGTAAATGAAAGATGGAGAGTGACTTAATGGGTGAAATAGTTATTGTGAGAGAGAGAGAGAGAGAGAGAGAGAGAGAGAGAGAGAGAGAGAGAGAGAGAGAGAGAGAGAGAGAGAGAGAGAGAGAGAGAGAGATTTGAGCGCACGCATATCATGTAACATGCTATTCCATATTTTGTGTGTATTCTCATGTTCATATTATCATTTTGAATGCCTATTGATGTTATAATTTAAAATATACACATGCACATCACTGTAGAGTGGGTGAGAGAGTTAGGGAGTATGAGTGAGAGAGAGAGTTAATGAGTGTGAGTGTGCCTGTGTAATAGAGAGAGAGAGAGAGAGAGAGAGAGAGAGAGAGAGAGAGAGAGAGAGAGAGAAGAGAGAGAGAGAGAGAGAGAGAGAGAGAGAGAGAGAGAGTGCACGCATGTCCTGTAACATGCCATTCCATATTTTTTGTGTATTTTCATTTTTCAAATTATCATTTTGTATTCCACTTGACTTTATCATGTATAATATAACATTACTGTAATGTGTGTGAAAGCGTTAGTGAGTGGGAGAGAGAGAAAAAGAGAAAGAGAGAGAGAGTGTATGTGAGATAGAGAAAAGAGAGAGACAGTTGAATTGCATCACCAATTTTTTACACTACACAACGTATATGTACAATTTTTTTCTCCATTTCTTACAATTTTTGCGAGAATGCTCACGACAATCGCCAGTGTCTCAACTGTGTGTAAAGTGTGAGAGTTTGTTCTTATTAGTTTCAGTGATCATGTGAGGCATCATGTATGTGTCTAGATGTGAGGATGTGTGTGTGGGTGAGTATGTGAGGGATGTGTGTGTGGGGTTTGAGGAATGTATGTGTGGAGGGGTTGTGTGTGGGTTGATGCGTGATGTGTGGATGGGTGAAGGGATGTGTGATCGGTGGGGGATGTATGTGTGTGTGGGTGTGGATATTTGGGAGGATGGTTGGAAGTATGTGGGTGTTGGTTGGTTGGGGGTGTGGGTAGGGAATGTGTATTTGGGTGGGTGAATGGGTGTGTAGGAGATGTGTGTGGGGGTGTGTATGTGAATGGGGTGTGTTTGTGAATGGGATATGTCTGTGTGGGTCTGAGTGTGTGAGTGTGGATGGGATAAATGTGAGTCAGTGGAGGATGTATGTGTGGGCGGTGAGGATGTTTGTAGGTGGGGGATGTGTGGGTGGGTGGGGAGATGTGTGTGTGTGGGTGAGAGATGTGTGGGCGGGGATAAGTATGGGGAGTACATGTGGGGGATGTGTGTGGGGGTAATGCAATTATGGGTGGGGCGTTGTGTGGGATGTGGGGCGTTGTGTGGGATGTGGGAGGTGTGGGATGTGCGGGTGGATGAAGGATTATGTGAGGATGGGGGATGTGTGTTTGGCTGGGTGGTTGGGGTGTGTGTGGGAGGGTAGATGAGCGATGCATGTGTTGATGGGTGGGTGGGTGATGTGTGGGTGTGAGTGGTTGATGGATGAGTACGTGAGTGGGTGGATTGTGTGTGTGATGAGTGTATGGGTGGGGGGTGTGTGTGTGGGTGGGGTATATGTTGGTGGTGGGGTGCGTGTGGGTGGTTGGTGTGTGTTTTTGAATGAAGAATGTGTTGATGGGTGAGGATATGTGTATGGTTGGCGAGATGTGTGTGTGTGTGTGTATGGGTGGTGAGATGTGTAGTTAAGGGATGTGTGATTGGGGATTGGAGATTGGGGGGGGGGAGGATGGTTGGTGAGTGGGTGGGTAGAGGATGTGTGGGAGGGTGAGTGTGTGTAGGTTGGGGGTGGGAGGGGATGTGTGTGTGGGTGCGGGATGTGTGGGTGGGAGAGATTGTGTGGGTGGGTAATATATGTGTACGTGGAGGATGTGTGGGTGGGTGCAGGTTTTGTGTGTGGGTGAGTGCAGGATATGTGAGTTGGCGGGAATTTGTGTGTGTGGGTGTTGGATATATGGTTGGGGGATGTGTGTTTGGCTGAGTGGTTGGGGGTGTGTGGGTAGGTGGTGGAGGATATATGGGTGGGTGAGTTTTGATAGGTCATGGGATGGGTGGAGGATGTGTGTGTGTGGATGGGGAGATGTGTGAAGGAGGAGGGGTGTGTGGGTGGGTATGGAAGCGTGGTTGCATGCATGTGTGCCTGGGTTTGTGGTGGGGGGATGTGTGGTGGGGGGATGTGTGGTGGGTGTGTGTGTGGGTGAGGAAATGGTGTGTGTGGGGGTGTGTGTGGGGGATGGGTGGATGGATGGTGTCATGTATGTGCCTGTGGGTATGTGTGTGGTTGGGTGGTGGATGTGTGTGTGGGAGACACTCGGATGTATAGGGGATGGGTGGGTGGGTGGGGAATTTGTCTCATAACAAGGTAACATGCATTGTTTATGCTTACAACATTCATTTGACAGTGTTTTTTTCCTATCTGAATGCACAATGCACTGATGAAAGAAAGATGAGTGATTGGAAGGGCCGAGTGTAATTTGGGCCTGCGTGCCCAATTTGTTACCCTTCGAAAATAGTTTGTTCATTCGTTCATTCCCTCTATGAATATGTGTGTGTTTAAACAACTAAACAATATATTCCCTCAATGAATGCCTGTGTGTTTAAACAACTACAACATATTCCCTCAATGAATGTGTGTGTTTAAACAACTAAACAATTTATTCCCTTAATGAATGCCTGTGTGTTTAAGCAACTACAGCATATTCCCTCAATGAATGTGTGTGTGTTTTAACACCTAAACAATGTATTCCCTCAATAATGAGTGTGTGTTTAAACAACCAAACAATGTATTCCCTCAATTATATATATATATTCCATTGTATTTTAATACCTACATTATTCCATTATATTATATAGTTGCAATGGCCTTTTCTATTATAACACCCGGATTACAAATTTACTGATTATTATTGTTACCATGTTTGTGTTCATACTCTATTTTTGTGGTTATTATCTATAAAATCAAGTTCTGGTCATCCAGAAGAATAAGAATGTTCCTGACTTCCAAAGCGCTGACCTTATCTGGTAGAGGTCTGACGAGAATAAGGTCAAAGCCCTTTTTAATGCTATTTAGAATAAGCATCCATACAGACATGAGAAGCCAACATTTTGCCAAAGCGGTTACCTCAGATAGGTGTAAGGCCTAGAACATTGCAGTTAAGACACAGTGACAGTGAAAGAGATTTGGGCTGTGCTTCGACGAACAAGAAACAGTGCACCAGGGCCAGATGGTATAAGGTATGACGACATCAGTATGTGTACCGACAACAAGCTAGAGGAACTAGCAGATATGTACAACAACAGCATAGTGAGTGCTAGCATCAAAGAGGAGTGGTTACACAGCTATCTGATTCCCTTGCCGAAGCCTGGCAAAGACCACACAAAAATTAAGGGATATCGGGTAATATATATATATCTGTGTGTGCGTGCGTGCGTGTGTGGTTTTTTTTTAAACTAGACAATGTATTCCCCCAGTGAATGTATGTGTGTTTAAACAACTAAACAATATATTTGAAATGTCCTCAATGAATGCCTGTGTGCTTAAACAACTAAACAATGTATTCACCATCAACTGCCTGCACTAGCCCTATATGAATGAAGATCTGCTATGAGAGCAAGAGGACACCCGAGAAGAAAATGAATTGACGACAACAAAAACATTGTACAATCACATGGAATGATACCATCCAGTGCCACCCAACGGGCTCTGAAACGCTAATTATTCCCCCCACGAAGCTTGACGGCAAAAGTGGAAGATGATGATGATGTTTAACCAGAGAAATTGTATTTTAATACCTACATTATTCCATTATATTATATAGTTGCAATGGCCTTTTCTATTATAACACCCGGATTACAAATTTACTGATTATTATTGTTACCATGTTTGTGTTCATACTCTATTTTTGTGGTTATTATCTATAAAATCAAGTTCTGGTCATCCAAACTCCCTGGCCAAGGGGGTTAATGACATTGTTCGTAATCCTGTATATCCACGTGGAGAAAACAGCAGCTGCGAGAATCAGCAGCGGTTTGTGCCAAGCTGGTAACTTATGGGGGTATGTGAGCCGGTCGTTCAGAAATCATTGGCAAACTCCTGAACGTAAAACTTGCTAGTACATCAACAGCAGCTGAAAACTGCTGGTGTTGACTCTGCAACATCCTGTAAGGGATGTGCAACATAAAAATTAAAAACAAAACTGAAGATGATATCTGATAAGAGAAAGATCTGATTGATGAACTCACTGTGTCTCTCCAAACCTGACGTAGTAAACGAAAGACTGAAAGGTATGAATTTCAAATAACTAAAGGAATGGAGTAAAAATCTTAAAAGGGCATTCAATGACAGATAATAACATAAGTTAAGTGACTTTTGCAGGATGGGAAGTGGGGGGAGTTAGAGATATAAAAGAAGCGAAGAATGTGGAGAGGAATGAGGGGAAGGGCGGGAGGAATAAGGGGAGGGAGGAATGAGGGGAGAGAAGATTGAGGGGAGAGAGAAGATTGAGGGGAGAGAGAACTCGGAGAGAGAGAGGTAGAATGAGAAAGAGAGGGGGAGAGAGGGAGAGGTAGAGATGGGTAAAAGTAAGAGAGGGGGAGAGAGGAGACAGTAGATGAGTAGAGAGTGCTGAATGGAGAGAGAGAGGAATGGAGAGAGAGAGGAATGGAGAGAGAGGAATGGAGAGAGAGAGAGAGAGAGAGAGAGAGAGAGAGAGAGAGAGAGAGAGAGAGAGAGAGAGAGAGAGAGAGAGAGAGAGAGAGAGAGAGAGGGTCAAGCTGACAACTGAAAACAAGATCAAGATTCAAGATGGTTGAGTCGTGAAGTCGTAAACACGTTTGTCGGCTCGTTCAGTAAAATAAAATACACAATTTAAAGATTACTCGATTAACTGTACTATGCACAATCTTCAAACACACTTCACATTGTTTATTTACAAACCTCGGCTTCGATATCGGCTATTTTCTGTAGGATCGACATGGTTTCTGGTCGACTCGGGCATGCGTTTCTACTTTCTGTCTACCAGTAACCACCGTATGCCAGGATTCCCAGGCGCGTCAAGTTAACTCATTTAATAACATGGTCATCGTGTAGCAGGTCCTTTTGCAGAATGTCGCTCTCATTTCACGACCCGTAGAAAATGCTTTAGACAGAGACGGGTAGTTTCGAGGGACATACCACTGTCCCAGAGTTGGGGTGGTGGTATCAACTTCGGGGTGCAATTCAGAAGGCGCACAGAGAACAGCTGGATTTACACAACAATGCTGAAAATACCGTGGACAGTCAAAATGTGGAATCTAAATGTTTTGAAAGCGGATAATAGTTATGTTGTTTGTCCATCAAGAATGATGATGACCATTCATTTCATCCAGTGGGGTTGAAAGTATGGAGCCATGAGTTCTAAGATGGCTGATACGGCCTATTTTGGCTCGAAATGTTCTTTGACAATGTGGGCAAAGAATGCTTGACGTTTCTGGAGGAGGATTTCCTGCAGTGGATTTTCTGTCCTGCCTTTTCTTCACAGCTCTTGCAGTCTTGGTTGCCTCACACGTGACTGCACCCTTGCGTAATGATGCACGCCACGAATTGCGGTCTCTGGCTGCAGTCTCCCAGGTGTCATGATGAATTCCAAAAGCATTCAGTGAGATTTTCAGTGTCTTTAAAGCGTTTCCTCTGGCCGCCTTGGGAGCGTTTACCACAACGCAACTAGCCGTAAAAAAATTCGTTTAAGGAGCCTGTGATCTGGCATGCGAGTTAAGTGACGAGCCCAGCGAATCTGATTCTTCATTAGAGTAATGTGGATACTGGGCATGGACGCTCCTCCTAAGACTTCAGTGTCTGAGATATTGTCTTGCCGTTTAATCTTCAGTAGCTTCCTAAGGCAGACTGTGTGGAAATGATTTAATTTCCTAGCGTGTCGCTGATAAACAGTCCAGGTTTCACAAGCATATAGCAGTGTGGATAATACAACATCTTTATTTGCAGGCTTATTCCATTTCTGTCCCATACATTCTTGTACAGTCTGCCATAGGCCGCGCTGGCCTTGGAGATTCTTGAATTCACTTCGTCATCAATTGTGGCAGCTTGTGACACAGTGCTGCCAAGATAGGTGAATTTGTCCACAAGACTTAGTCTATGACCACTCATTTTAATATTCGGCACACTGTGATTATTCCCTGGAGCTGGCTGGTACATAACTATAGTCTTCTCCAAGTTGATATTGAGCCCACAGTTGGCACAAGCATGTGAGAAAGCTGAAACATTGTGTTGCATGTCCGCCTCTGAGTTGGCATATAGAGCGCAATCATCAGCAAACAGGAGCTCTCTGACGGTGTCGCTGTTAATTGTTGTTTTAGCTGTCAGCCTTCTGAGATGGAATAACTTTACATCCATGCGGTAGTTGATGTTTATTCCAATGTCGTTGTTCTCTATTCCAATGTCGTTGTTCTCGAAGGCATTCGTCGACATAGCTGAAAACATGAGGCTGAACATTGTTGGTGCCAGGACACATCCTTGCTTCACCCCATTGGTGACAGAAAAGGGCTCTGACAGTTCACAATTTTCCTGTACTCTTTCCTGCACGCCATCATGAAATAGCAGCACTGTTGGAACAAACTGTCGTGGACAGCCATATTTTGTCATAATCTTCCACAGTCCTTATCTGCTGACTGTATCAAAAGCCTTGGTAAGATCAATGAAAGTGGAGAACATTTCGCAATTCTGTTCCTGACATTTCTCTTGCAGCGAAAATCATGTCAACAGTTCCTCGTTCTTTTCTGAAGCCACATTGACTCTCAGGAAGAAGACCTTGATCGAGATGGGCGTGAGGCGATTGAAAAGAATTCTGGTCAGTATCTTCCCTGCATTTGAAAGCAAGGAGATGCCTGGGTGGTTGTCACAGGATTGGCGGTTTCCTTTACATTTGTAAAGGTGGACTTGTGTATCATTAGTTGGAACTTGAGGAAGGCAGTTTATGGTTTCATCATCGAAGAAGGAAGTTGCATTTAAGATGTTGCTGAAATGCTCTGCCCAGCGTTGATGGATTTCTTTCTTATCGGTGACCAATGTTCCCTCATCTGCACTGAGGAGGGAAACTAGGACCATAGACCGCTTTCAGTGAGTCTTAGAAGTTTTTCATATCATGTTTGTCAGCAAAGCCTTGAATTTCATCAGCTTTGCTGCTCAGCCAGGAGTCCCGCATGTGCCGAAGTTTCTGCTGCACTACTCTCTGAATGTTCTTGAAGGCATCTTTTTTTAATGTTGACTTCGAGTCATTCAAATGTGCCTTGGGGAGAAGATGTTTCTCAGCCAGCAATTGGTTGATGTCTTCGGAATTTTCATCAAACCAGTCTTTATGCTTTCGGGGGGTTTCGGCATTTTGTAGCTACATTTTAGGAAAATAAGAACTGGAACATGTTGTGACAACTAACAAGATTTACGGAAGAAGATATAGAAGAAGACAGCAATGGGAGATTCTTGCCATTATTCCGTTCTGGCTTGGAAAAGTCAGCACGCAAATTTTATTGGAGATCGAGAGACGCAGAGACACTTAGTGCTAATGATAAATGTCTCGAGACAATAAATGCCGCGAATTATTTCCAAGGAAGAGGGGGGGGGGGGGTGTGAATAACTGTTACAAGTAACGAAGTATCATTAAGTAGGGCATTCGGTAGCATTGACGACTACTACTACTACTACGGTAGCATTGACTGACTAGTATGTTGGCATACCGGCCCGTTGGTCGTGTGTTCTTCTTCTGCGTTCATCCGGAGAGTTTTTTTTTCTTTTCCGGACGTGATTGCGTTGTGCCTGTTTACAGCAGAGCTGCGTTCTTGCGCCTATAGGCCGATACATCCGACTTCAGCGGGCATTTGTTGACCGGGTTAACCTTCCCGGGGTCGTATGTTTGAATTCCCATCCAGGAAAGTATTTTTTTAAAAGAATTTATGTCGGCCTCCAGGTCAATCTAGCCTAAAGTGCATGCGAGAAGATCATAAAATGTTTTTGGAAGTAAAGATAGACGGTGTGATGTTGACCACATAATCCACCGGGTGCCAAATGGTCTATTACAATATTGGTCCACCACCATATACCCAGCACACTTCAGTGCGTGGGAAATGGTCCAATACTTTACTTACAGTTGATACTCCACCACTCCACCATCATCACGCTGCCGGTAGAAGAATAAACCGTAAGGAAGTCATAGAAATCCTTGAAATATCATAACATAATGAAGATAGATTAGACAACAGCACCAGAGAAATGGACAAGATGAATTTAGATGTAGTGTGAATAATTAAAGTCAGATGGACAGGTATTAGTGAGATAAGAGATCGTCACGGCCGTATGGGTAAGAGCGCTCGTTCTTACACATTCGGCGTGTTGATTCTGAGGTAAGAAGTTCCGCCCCTACACCGGTCAGTTGCACTAAAATGTTGACTTCTCGTCCTTGACTTGAGGACGTAAACAACAAGTAGCCTACCTCTAAAGTCGAGGTGGTTTCTCTTAATGGCGAGGGACACTGGTAATAGGGAAAGCTAATTCACATGCAAAACTCAATCCAATACTACAAGAAGTAGCGTGTATGGACTGCTCTTTAGTTCAAAGCGAACGAGCGCAAAAACAAAAAAAAAGCATTTGACAACAAGAAAGGTTTATTTATATTCGGAAGGGTCTAAACGCGAAAAAGGAGCAGGATGTATATTAGACCCAGTTGGAGGTTAACTGGTGGCGGGCGTTTAGAAAGTTCAGATAATGGTTCCATTAGCTGATTAAAGTGCCATGGGATAATTAATCGTCTTAAGCGACTTCCAATATCTGCCGCTTATAAATCGCCAGAATGTTGTCATTGTGAAATGTTGTTTCAATTAAAATATCAATACAGTATAGTTTTTTTTTTCCTAAACAGCCTCCTTTCATGTAATACAACATGTCTGCTACAATATTAACAACTTTTAGGTCACAGCTGGGATCGTTACATAACACATCCCTACTTCCCATTTTCTGCCATCCATTCTTGTTCGGTCTAACCCGACTTTTTGTTTAGCACTGAGTCTGTTAAATGTAAAGCCAATAGGCTTAAACCGAATACAAATATATGCTAACAAGTTTAATAGTTCAAGGGAAGATATAAAGAATGTGAATTTCTAGCGACACTCATATGATTTCAACACAAACATAGAAAGAAAGAAAGAAAAAATTGAATTTTTCGCTCACTCGCTTAGAACTCAGGTGTAGTCCATACACCTTACTTCTATTAGCACTGGACTGATTTTTGCGTGTGAATTAGCTTTTCCTATTAATTTTCCTAAAACCACACTACAAGAGCTGGACAAGGTGCAAAATCAAGCACATAGAGTCACCACAGGAGGGATGAGATCAAC
This sequence comes from Cepaea hortensis, assembly GCA_963921405.1. NCBI lineage: Eukaryota > Metazoa > Mollusca > Gastropoda > Stylommatophora > Helicidae > Cepaea > Cepaea hortensis. The sequence goes on from OY992876.1 coordinate 407,984,457, forward strand.
TCCTATAGTGGAGATGGAGAAGATGGGGAGGACACAAGCACTGAGAGGGCGCAGAGATACGAAAACGATAATACAAGCAGAAAAGTTCCTCCAGGCCACCCTATGAAGAACAGATTTGTAAACCTAGCTATGGGGCGGTTGAAAAGAAGCAGTTTTATCCACCAGGCCAAACGACTCTGCAGAGAAACCACCGATCTGCCCACACTTGGTATACCCCTGAAAACTATACCAGAGCGAACTCCATGGAAAGATGAACATAGACTATCACTATAAATCCAGACAAAGTGAGAGGAATATTTGACAAGAAAGAATAGAACAGAGTGCAGCGCAGAACAGCCACTCTCAGTTTCCTTGATGAAGAATACCCATAGGACCTTTGGATCCGAGCCTACACAGATGGGTCAGCACAAAATTATGTTCGAAAAGGAGGAGTGGGAGTGTACATAGAATAACCAAATAATACTAGGGACACGGCCAGAGTACCAACAGGAAAGTACTGCCATAACTATGATGCTAACAATGAGGCAATCAAGATAGCAACAGAGAAATTACTAAATACCAGCCATGGTATACAACCTGTGGTGCTGTTGACAGATGCAAAATCAGTACTCAGGGCGCTCCTGTCTGGGAAATTACCAGTATTAAGGACACTACTTTCTGAACTTAGCAGTCAGCATAAGGTCACCATACAGTGGATATCATCCCACTGTGGAATACCTGGAAACGACAGGACTGATTGATTGGCTAAGGAAGGAGCAACAGAAGAACAGATTGATGTGCCCGTTACATACCACCAAAAGAAAAGAATAATCAAATCAGTCAGAAAGCCACTAAAACATGCTCAAGACGACTACCACATTATGAACAGACCAGAACAAGTCATTATTCTGCGCCTCAGACTAGGAAACAATACATTACGCAATCACATGTATACAAAATTCAATAATGGTGAATCTTCCATGTGCACATGTGGATTGACGTCACAGACAGCAGAGAACATACTCAAAGACTGCCCAAATTACAACATGTCTATGCAAACCTTCTGGCCTAGAGAGATGACAGTGGAAGATAAACTCTATGGACAGCTGCGTGAACTAAAAAAGACAGTTAAATTCATACAAGAGACAACATTGCAGTTATAGACATGTTTCAATTGAACGAAAGAAGAAGAAGACCACGCAGACTCTATGGCGGGTAAAACGGCCCCAGAGCAACATGGCTCGACGGATTAGCGCCTTCTCGCTAGGAACGACCCGTGCTGCGTCAGCAGTGTGAACCTGCCCAACAATTTACTGGAGGCAGTTAGCCGTAGGAGGTCGGGCGTATCAAACTTATAATGAACCCAGACAGACTGAATGCAGTTTAAAACGGAACGAGGCTGGCAATTACAGCTGGGAATTGGGAACGTGTAATAGAAGCAGACGGCGCCAAAGGGAATAGGAACGTCTGTCGGACTTGGTATAAGTACCCTTGCCTAGATAGGTTCAATTAAGATAACTTCAGTGAATTTAACAGGTAGGAACGATCTCAGTGTATGCTTTCTTTATATAGATATGTCTGAATCTTGCAATGTTAGAAGTTTCTAGGAATAGTAGTTTCTAAAAGGTAAATTCGGAGCCTTCTTCGGCCGGCTTGTGGTAGGCTATCTCAATGAGTACTCTTATTCCTCAGTTTACTGTCTATGGCATATTGATATAAGTTTATAATTCTTACTAGACAATGTAGGAACCTTATGTTAGGCAGATTTCGGATATGTTCTGGATATACTGTTAAACTGAGTGTGTCTTGTCAGATGCCCGTCACTCTCATTTGAACTAGCCTGGTCTCCTTTTGTTGTGTGCATTCGTTGTAGCGAATATAGTCAATTGACTATATTTCTTTTAATTCTTACCACGAAAGTGGCTAAGTAGTAACTGAGTCGGGCAGATCAGCAATGTGGCTGTCCTGTGTGATTATTCCTATGAGACCTGTTTATAGTGCCTCACTTCGATGTATATAATAGTATGCCTATCTAGTTCGTTATGCTATTATGTTGAGTATCATTATATGTCTATTTTGAATTGGCATACTTTATGTGTATTCGATGTCTGAGATGTAATTTGTCATATGGCACTCACTTGGAGGAAGTGGGTGTAGTGCTATTGTGTTATTATGTACCGCGCGCATTGGCATATTGCCTATTGATTAAGTTTGAAGAAGAGGTGTAGTGGTGGAGACGTTACCCACAATCAGTAGCTGATATATGGTGCACGTAACTCTTCCAGTGCTTGGTGAACGAGCGTTCACCGTAACTCACTTAGGCCGGGCACAGAGACTGATCACGGCACTTAAGCCCGGAGATAAGATACTCTTATGATACCACTAATGACCCTTTGATCTGCAAACCCAAGTTTGAATGGAGCGGTTGTAAAGAACCAAGTGTCTGAATTATGGACATTGATGTAGGACATTTCAATTCGCATGTCGGGACGTTATAAGGGATGGCAAGATTTGTAACTACAGTCGTGTTAGACTGGAAAAGTTCTTTCCCGACTCGACAGTAGTAGAGCTGGAAGAGAGACACTGTCAGACTGGTCATTGTGAGTGTATATATGGGGGTGTTAGATTGTATGCATTACCTAGGATTATACTATACTGATGTAGAACTAGACAATACACAATCTTGATTATCTCTTCAAAGTTCTTGACAAGAGCGCCTAGGTATGGATCCTATGAACGAGGGACGACCAGATAGCGTTAGGACGGGCAGTCTTCCATAAAACCGGCGGGCTGTTTCTACTGAAGCCTAGGTGTTCACTGGGCCTAAGCAAACCCCTACTGTTGCTTACCCCACTTGCAACCAGGATACAAGTAACATTAAAGTTATGTAATGATTTTCGTCATGTAACTTACATAATTGTTATATTGTAAAAACTTCAATAAATTTACTATCATCATCGCGAAAAGCATCATATGTAAAGGATTAATGATAGATAATAAAAGCGATTATAATTTGATTTAACTCATAGTTCAGTTGTTATACTTTTGTTTTCCAAGGGACGCAATCGCCTTGCTTACTTTAGTGCGGGCTTACTTAAGTACCAAGGAGAGGAAATCTGTCAGAGTGGATAAATTGCTCTGTCTAGTAATCCATTCGGAGATGTAAACCTAGTCATCTAACTTTCCCTTTTCCCACTCCTTTGATAATATCAAGACCAGCTAATTTAACGAGCCACTTTCAGCTGTATGCTTGGATATTCATGGGCGCAATCTTTATTTCAGCCATATAGATTTCGTCCCAAGTTAATTTCTGACAATTTGTGGTCTCGGTCAGAGATCACCAACTGTCACTTCTGACAAACCGGGGTTGCTCGCCAGTGAATAATACATTTAACTTGGCGGCGGCACCCCCACTTCTGACAATTTGGCTTCTCGCCTGGGATTTGAATTCGGATTTCTCGTTTTCAATAGAACCCGGTAATAGACCTCTGGCACTGACGCTTTGTTTCATTTCGAGGAACATGATCCACAGTGCCGCACACAGGCACATAAAGATGAATATTTTTCGCCTGATGTGTAGCTGTGAGACAGACACCCCCCCCCCCAACAACAACAACAACAACAACAACAACAACACACACACACACACAACCACACACACACACACACACCACTTAAAGTTGATTTTCACAGTGCTATGAGCTCCAGACATTCTTAAAGCAACGGCAAAATGGCAAACTACTGAACATAACATTTGATAGGAAATCACAAACAGCCATTAATGTTGTTGGCTGTGGAGTTCTATAAAAGGACGTGCAACTAAGTTTAATATATATTCACCTTAAAAACTAATGGAAAAGTCCAGACGCAAGAAACACAGATAACAGCCGCTCAGCGCATCCTGGACGAAACGAAGCAAGTCCAGCAGAAGATTGAGCAGGATGTCGCTCGAATGGCTGCTATACAGGCTGAGACAGAAGAAAGGCTATCAAGCAGGGAGGAGGAAAAACACAAGAAGCAAGAAAAACAGATAACGCCCGTTCAGTGCATCCTCGACAAAATGAACCAAGTGCAGCAGAAGATATAGTCTGCTGTTTTTTTTTTTTGCCCCAATATAAACATCCATATCTCAGAAACCAACCGAGGGAAAATTATGAGATTTAGTATATAACCTTATCATTATGTCCACCCAACAAAAAAAATTTTGTTCTGGTGATTTTACAGCAGATTTCAAAGTTTGTTTGTATGCGGTATATAATTTACGGGTCTGAGATGAAATTCATAATTTTAAATGTATTACAGCGTAGCCAGACAATCAGCGCCCAATGTTGAATATTGTACGTGTTTTTAAGGGATTGGCCTTAAGCCAACTCCCCGCGTTGTTCAAACTGTGACTGTTCAGAGATGTCTCAAAATGTGGGTTATTTCATGAAACCTGACTATATATATATATATATATATATATATATATATATATATATATATATATATATATATATATATATATATATATATATATATATATATATTAGATCTTACCACTTATCGCTAACATTGAAATGTGTGAATATTTTTCAATGGGATTTAATGCGAAATTGTACACTTCAAAGGTGAAGTTGTATACATATTTTTGTCAAGAAGCTGATCGCAGGAAACTGTTTTATACTAGTACAAATTCCGAAAAAAAAAGAACAGTGCATGCATTGGGTTTGAGTAAACGGTAATTTCGTCGATGGGTGCAAGAATCTGGAATTAAACCACCACGCAATAACAAAGCGGTAGGTAGAAAGATTATTGTAGACAGCTTTGACAAAGATGTCATAAGGCGAGCTATTATAAAAATGCTTTAAAAAGTCGCTTAAAATTCGACAGGGTCGACTTCATTGCACCGGGTTCTATCCCATATGGCTCTGTCTCTTTCCGCAGCGCGGAAAGCATCGCACAAAGCACGAACTCCGCAGCTCTAGTGACGACCCACAGAAGTCTCAAAAAAATTTAACTCGTGAACCGAAGGATGCGGCCCGGAATCGATCCGACAACTTTTGGAGCCCGAGTGAAAAGGTTGGACCACTTCGCCACAGAGACTCCTAAAATTATAAAAATTTTGGATTTTATATCCAGGATTATCCAGCATTATAAAAATGCTGGATGCCTAAGAAACAGTGACTGTAAGAAAACTTAGGGTTTGGTTCAGAAAGAACAATAACATAGAGCTATCCAAAACAACTTTGTGGAAAATTATAATTATAAGGGCATTATCTTCACTATTTGAAAGTACAAGGGCGGTAGAAATAGTCTTTGCGAGCAACCGCATTTAGGAGCCATGAGAAGCAGATACCTACGTGAAATAAGGGAAATGAGCAAAGAAAGTTATGTCATAGTGTGTTTGGATGAAATATGGATTAATGCGCACCACAAAAGTGATAAGGAATGGCAATCAGTGGATGGACAGATAAAGCGATATGTGCCCAGTAGTATAGGACAGCTTTTGGTCATGGCCCATACTGGTAATACACATAATGGCTTACAACAGAATGCTGGGCTCGTGTTCGTATCAAAGCATACAGACAATATGGATTATCATAATAAGATTAATGGTAATGTATTTAGAGATTGGCTCGAGAATACTGTGCTTCCATCCCTAGATAGACCGTCGTGTCCAATTATGGACAATGCATGATATCAATGTTGTTGCCCAAGAACACAAAATACCTACAGCATCGAGCACAAATGGAGCAATAAAGATATGACTCCGAATGGAAAACATATCATTTTCAGAAACGTATTTCTAGCTAGAATTGTTGACCCTCGTAAAACAGACGCCAAAAAGTAAGAAATATCAAATCGACAAGTTGATAGAAGAGCATCGTCATGGGTGCTTGAAACTTCCGCCCTACCATTCTCATTTTAACCCTATAGAACTTGTGTGGGCTAAAATTAAAGGACAGGTGGCAGCTGACAATACTATATTCAAATTGTCTGACGTCAGGATACTAATCCAGTCCGCGCTATTAAATATTGATAAAAGTTACTGGAAAAATGTGGGGACCATGTGTTGAAAGAGGAAGAGGATTATTGGAGAAAGGATGGATTGAATTTTATGCAACCTAGAGCAATCATCAACCTATTGGAATCGTCCGACACAGATTAAGGTCTGAGCAAATCGCAGACCTTAATCCACGTGCACACCAACTGGGATATTTTGCTACAAATATTCAGAAGAATTGCAGGCCCTAAACATTACAGCATCAGCATAACGTCGATGGCAACAGTTTTTATTCCACAGTGATGAATTTTCAATTCCGCAAGCCCTCAGCCGTGGCAAACAACTGTATTGAAGAAAAAAACACAAAAAACACACACACACTAAACGCATTGAATACCAACAGAGAGTAATATTGCGGTGGAAACTGACATATTGTGGTATAACAAGAAACGTGAAAGCAAACACGTTGTCAAATTAGGGGACAACACACGTGCATTCGAATCAATCTATAAACTTCAATGAAAAGAGGACCAACGTCTTGGTCGTTAAGAAGAAAGCCCACTACAGAGACACTGACAGCTATTTTCATAGTGCAAAACAGGTAATCATGTTCCGTCTCTGAACGGTAAACAGCAGAGAGGACAATCTTTCACAAAGACTCACAGCGGGTCTGTCACCCATGTGTACGTGTGAACAAACTACACAAACAGCTGAACAGATCCTTAAAAATGGAAACATGATGACTAAATTGCGGTATCATTTCTGGTCACTCCATACGCACATTAACGCACAGCTATTTGGAAGCTTTCATGAACTCAATATAAAAAGCTAACACGAATACTTGTGTACACATTATTAACCAGCAGCTGAAGAAACAAGAAGGAAATGAAAAATAAAGTAAGAAATATATTCCTTCTACTTTCCTGTCAATTTACAAATTATTTACCCCATGCCTCTGTAAATTCTCTGTCTTTACTAATATTACACATTGCACCCCTCTCGGGATTCTCCGTGGTGAAGTGGTCAAGCCGTCTGACTCGGGATCCGAAGGTTGTATGTTCGATTCCGGGCCGCGTCCTTCATTTCACGAGTGCATTTTTACGGAGACTCCCGAGGGTCGTCGCTGGAGGTACGGAGTTCGCGCTTTGTGTGACGCTTTCCGCGCTGCGGAAAGAAACTGAGCCATATGGGATATAACCCGGTGCAATGCAGCCGACCCTGTCGATGTTAAGCTACTTCTTTCATTGCACCCACTCCCATACGAATCCGGATACGCCTTTGTGTCATCTGAATTGGCGGGGGCTTTCATTACTGTAAACATAAATTTGTTAGAGAGAAATCACTAGTTTTTCAGCAAAACATCAACGAAATGTCGCCGTTTTCGATGATTTAAGTTTTTTATGGACCTATCATTGTATCAAAGACATATTCCTTGGGTGGGGGTAAATATAAGTCGGCTGGAAAAAAATTCATAACGATGCAACAGACAGTTTTCAAAATAATTGATCGTGAATGAAGGCATTCTTTTCGGGACATACTATAGCTATACAACAGGATATCGCTCGAATGGCTGCCATAAAGGCTGAGACGGATGAACAGCTATATAACATACAAGGTGTGAAACGAAACACAGAAGACACTCTTGATAAGATACTTGAACTACTCAAGATCCAGACAGCCACACCCGAACCAGAGGATACAAGGGCACAAACAGAAGAAAAAGCAACAGAGGAAGAACGATATCGCTCACCACCAAGCTCCGACTGGCGAACGCCGAGAAAATTCGAAGACAATTCACGCGGGGAAATAGGAGGAACACCAGGAGATACGACAACTGGTAAAGCTCCCTGAAAGAAACAGCACCATATGACGGGGTGGGTACCCAATTACTCCTAGCCTCAACAAGTGCGCGACTCTGTCCAGACATGAAAAACATCATCAAGAAAGTAACGAACGCAATCAACCCATCAAAAGCCGGGAAGCTGACAACAAGCAGCCCAAAGTACGAAAGACAAACTCAAGCTACACTATAAACACCCCTACATATCTAAGTCGAAAATTCGAAGGCTGAAAGGGGGTACTTGTACCAGAAATTGGAATTGGAATTGGAATGGTCAGCAACATAAGTGACAAGCCATCCTGGCATATGATCTCAGTTTTGATGACCTTTCACGTGACCAAATATGGATGTCATGACCCGGAAGTGTTTATAATCTGCAGTTGGAATATTTAGTTAAAGCGAACAATTTTACAACCCTGCCGCTATTTTCCACCAAAATGTCTTTCTAATTTGCAACCAAATAAGTAAATTCTGAAGTGAATGTGCGCGATAAGAATATATTTCAGTTGACAGCGTAGAAGAAATGAATAAATGACCCTTGTTTGACGCATGCGCATAGTCATTGGTTCTGATGGCTGGTGCTGAGCAGAGGCACAGATCCTGTCGTGTCGTTGTAGTTTTAGCTTTCTGTTTGTTTGTGTGAATTTTCAGTGATTTCTTTCTTTTTGTATATATCGGTTTATACACAGTTTATATATATATGAAGCTGTGCTTTTTTGTCAGCGTCCAGTGACTACAACTTGTGACAAACGGCGTCAATACAAACAGGTAACAAAACTAACAAGTTAACTAACAAGAATTGAAAATAAATGAAAATCATAGTCAACAAAAATACATTGTTAAATGAAAATAATAACTTTTAATTATAGACCGTGTGGATAGTGTAGTATATTTTATACTATTCATACATTGTTGTGTCACATTGATCTTCATGATTGAGTACATTTAATATTAAATATAATTCTCCACATTCTTGCTACAGACTTACTAACTATATAATAAATAATAAATATTTATTATTTAATAATTATTATATTTCATAACAATCAATAGAATTCAATGTATATATGGCAACAATATAAATATATTATATAAATATATGGTAAATATATATGGTAACAATAAAATGGCAAAACGCCAAGAACAACAGAGCTGCACATCTTAGTCTTATTGTGCAATTGGAAAGAGAGATGGACGCAAAAGTTAGCTATTTCAAAAACCTGGTTAAAGTGGTTAAAGTGAAAAATGGGCAGAGTTGTGTCAAAGAATAAGCACAGAAATGTAGCTGAAATTGTTCTGGCGACTACATAAAAGTATAAATAGGGTAGTCAAGAATAAGAATGTTCCTGACTTCCAAAGCGCTGACCTTATCTGGCAGAGGTCTGACGAGAATAAGGTCAAAGCCCTTTTTAACGCTATTTAGAATAAGCATCCATACAGACATGAGAAGCCAAAATTTTGCCAAAGCGGTTACCTCAGATAGGTGTAAGGCCTAGAACATTGCAGTTAAGACACAGTGACAGTGAAAGAGATTTGGGCTGTGCTTCGACGAACAAGAAACAGAGCACCAGGGCCAGATGGTATAAGGTATGACGACATCAGTATGTGTACCGACAACAAGCTAGAGGAACTAGCAGATATGTACAACAACAGCATAGTGAGTACTAGCATAAAAGAGGAGTGGTTACACAGCTATCTGATTCCCTTGCCGAAGCCTGGCAAAGACCACACAAAAATTCAGGGATATCGGGTAATAACCATGCATAATACAACAGGCAAGCTGCTGGAGAAGTTAATCGCCAGGAAAATATCAAGTCAGCTAGAGAGGCAAGGTTGCTTCCCACCTACTCTTGGAGGGTACCGTCCAAACAGAAAAACCTGGACCAACGCAGCAGTTTTTTTCCCATGATGTCTATGGAGGTTTCCACTCAGGCATTGAAATGTGCTGCAGCGATTGATCTTGAAGATGTGTGCAATAGAGTGCCGTTGGATTTTTTAATGTTTCAGCTGCTTGAACTCAAGATAAGTCCATTCCTCCTTAGTTAGATCGCTGCAGCCCTCTTTCAATGGTGACATATGCCTGGGTCATTAACATTGAGTTGAGTGACCTTTGTAGCAAGACTACGAGAAAAACAACCAACACTGAGAAATAATGGTGAGGGTAGATGGAGACCCCTAGGGTGGATGGGGCGAAAGACAGTGTATTTTTGTGTGAAGTCAGGAGACTTGGGAGGACAGTTGAGGTTTGGACTCCGAGTGGATCGGGAGTCGAAGGATAGGAGCGGAGTGAGAAGTAGAGCTCCGATGGGGATTGTGTTGTTCTCCGAGTTGTGAATGCAGGCCTAAAACCAAGTGGGGGTTGGATAGATAATAGAGGCTTGAACCCAAAGTGGGTTGGATAGTTAATGGAGGCCTGAACCCAAAGTGGGTGGTATTGTGTGAGGTCCAGCCGTGGATAGTAACTGGATAGCTATCGGGTGAATTTGAGATTCAGCAGGCCTTGCGAAGGCAGCGATGTGTGCGTGTTAAGTTGTGAGGAGGATATGTATATTCTATGGATGATATTGTTTCTGGATATAGAGTTATGTTCTGTTTGTCCGTGTTCTTGCTGTATTAAAGGATTATGTGCGCCAACTCAATTTTGTTCACTGACTGATGGATGTGTACTACTGGGGTGAGTTGCATTGTGAGACAGGTGACTAGATCTACTTACACTCTATAGTGACATACAAGGAACATTAAAACCCTAAACAGCGACCATGTCACTCAGTTATGATAAAGAACATCGTCACAAATGGAAAGTAGTTTTTAGATGTGGCAGTTGGTCTTCTGAACCAACAACAATATATCCGGGCCTGCCACAGGGATCACCATTATCTCCGGTGCTTTTCAACGCCTACACTGAGAATTACCAGTGAGCAGATCACTGGACTGGGGAGGATATTGTCATATGCCGACGATGTTTTAGTGTATCGTCAGTGTAAGGATAGAGATTGGGTTGCTGTGGAGCTACAAACCGAACTAAATCGCATAACCACTTAGTGTGTGGAATCTGGGGCAATAGTCAACCCAACAAAGGCAGCAGTGACATGGTTTTCTTTGAATAACCATATTGTCAACACTCCAACACCAGCTGTAAATCTGTGTTCAGAGACTGGAAAGAATGCAGGCAATGAATTACCTGGGGATACATTTTGATCAAAGCCTTGCTTATAATGATCACATAGATCAGGTAATAACAAAGGTCAAGCAGGGTTTGGCTGCGATGTGGGTGATGGCGGCAGCAAACTGTGAGCAGCGCCATCTATGTCTTCTATATGAGGAGCAGGTCATGTCAGTTTATGAGTATGCAATGGCGATCCTAACTCTCAGCCATAAGCAGATGGAAAGGATACAGAACGAAGCTATGTGTATTATTCTTGGATATACAAGAGATACAGTATGCTGGGCGATGCGCTATCTTCTTGATTTTCCAACCATTGAAGACAATACAAATTTGCAGAGCACATGCCTACCTAAGAGTCAATGCAAACACACAACATCCACTGTATAGTGAAATTAAGAAGGCTAAAGGCAACAGGTTAAAAAGAGGACGGTCATGGATGGGTCAAGCTGAAGACATTCTTCAACAGGTGTGTTCACTTGAGGACTTTGAACCTGGCAAGGAGTGGGTAGAAGTGCCAACAGATTTTTGTACGTCCTTTTCAGTTTGCATCCAACTAGACAGAAAATGCAGGCAAGAAAATCTGGCTGCTATGGAGGCGGAAGTACAAGCATTGGTTTTCGAGAATTCGTTAGACAGTGATGCTGTCATTTACACAGATTGGTCGGTCGTTCGACGTGTGAGAAGTTTATGGGCCTTTATGGCTCAGGCCGGAGGGAGAATTGTGGAGGAGGATTCCGGTGCTTTTGCTTTGACCACAAGTAGCTTGACTATGGAAGTCATGGCAGTAAGTAAAGCAATAGTCAAGAACATGCTCACCTTTTATCCAGTCACTCCGTGATGAGCGATGTATTAGTTGTCAAGATTATTCGTTAATCATATGTCATGCCCAGGGTAGAAAAGTCCAGGAGTCTCGTCGCCATATGCCAACATTGTTATTCGTTTTCTTAGTCCTTAAATTTAAAAAATAAATTTACTGGCACATGAGAAATGGGGACTGGGTCCTGTATTATGTGTAGTTTTGTTTCTACCTCTGCCGTGCAGATAATCGTAAGTGAGCAGTCGTTTACTAATTGTAAGTGGGCAGTCACAGTTCACCATCTGACATGATCACTAGTCTCTGTTCAGGTCTGTGCTCTTGTCCCAGTTATGCCTTGTGCCAAACCATCTGAGTATTCATTGCTTTGTCTTCCCCTGGCTTTTTTGTCATCAAGTTTGCCAGTTCTCAGTTTCTTACATTTTATGTTAGATTTTATTTTATATTACTTATATTATTTACGCACAAAGCATCCTGGTATTCATGTTCGTCTTCCCCAAAATGGTTGTGTGAGTTTCCGCTGCTTTATTAAGGACTAGCTGACCCGGCCCGGCTTCGCCCAGCCCCTGACGGGGATCTATCTATCTATCTATCTATCTATCTATCTATCTATCTGTCTGTCTGTCTGTCTGTCTGTCTGTCTGTCTGACCCGGCCCGGCTTCACCCAGTCCCTGGTGGGGAGCATCTCATTTAATTCATATAAGTAGTCATATAAGCTCCCGTTCCCGACTGTCTGTCTGTCTGTCTGACCCGGCCCGGCTTCGCCCAGCCTCTGGTGGGGAGCATCTCATTTAAATAATAAAAGTAGTCATATAAGCTCCCGTTCCCGACTATCTGTCTGTCTGTCTGTCTATCTGTCTGTCTGACCCTGCCCGGCTTCACCCAGTCCCTGGTGGGGAGCATCTAATTTAATTCATATAAGTAGTCATATAAGCTCCCGTTCCCGACTATCTGTCTGTCTATCTATCTGACCCGGCGCAGCTTCGCCCAGCTCCTGGCGGGGAGCGTCTCATTAAATTCATATAACCAAAAAAAATTAACTTAAGAATGTCCTTCCACACTCCATCCATTATTTTTAATGGAAACTGTTTTTAATCACCTACAATGACTGTAGATAACTTCTTTAAACATAAAAAGATGAGTTAGAAAATTTTCACTATTTAAATAGGTGCATTATTTTTATGAAAACTTTGAAAATCCCTTAAAGATTATATCACTATTTATTATAACTCATATGCCTCATAATAACTGTAGACAAAGAGTTTATCAATCTTTGAAAACAATGCAACAATCTATATATAAAATATATAGCCATGCTATTAAAAGTTATGCCCCTTGAAATAACTTTTCTTAAGTTAAGTCCCCTCGCTATATATAAATGATAATGTAAATTTAAATATTAAATTTTAGTAAGTAAGTAGCTGATTGTACACTTACAAACTATGACAGTTGGCTGCATGGGAAAGAAAAGAATACATGTAGAAAATGTCATCTCAATCGGATGGACCGTTATTGAACGTATCAAATACATCCCTACATACATACATCGTATTTTATATATATAGATTATTGATAGTCCTTCAATTTTCATATAACTTTAAAAAAAAGTCGCTTAAAAGTCGATAGGGTCGACTTAATTGCATCTGGTATTTATCCCATATGGCTCAGACTCTTTCTGTAGCGAGGAAAGCATCGCATAAAGCACGAACTCCGTAGCTTACAACTGATTAACTACTTCAGAGTTGAAGGATATGACCTCCCATTTGAACAGATTGACGGTATATCACCATACTAAGGTCAGGGTGTTATTTATGTTTGATGGTATCTCCCGCAATTTCAATGCTCAGTGAAATAGTTATTTACACTATAATACTTGTTCATTTGATACGTTTGATACAAACTTACTTTTTGTTTGGCACTAAATCAGTATTTTACACTAAGCTATACAGTTATACAAAGATGGAAAAAAAACAAAGTAAGATAAAGAAGAGCATAATAGAATACTTAAAGAAATATTAAATAAATGCAAAGTGGTTAAAGAAGTATGAGCTGAATTAACAGTGCATGAAAATCGGGACAAACTATAGAAAAGACTCACATTCCATGTATCAACAAATAAATACAATAACAGGTAGGAAAACACAAAATACCACTGGATATGTTAAAACCGAGGAACAGTGCAATATTGATGGTACAAGAAAATATAGACAATAGATGGCCCGAAGATCTGTATGATAGCAGACCAGATGTAAATATTCAAAACAATGGTGAAGGTCCACCAATACTTGCAGCGGAAGTTGAAAATGCACTACATCGCATAAAGAAAGGAAAGGCACCTGGTCCAGACAACATTAAATTTGCAGAAATTGAGGATCTAGATGATTTTGGAATCAACACATTGACAAAATTTCTAAATGGCATCTACACTAGTGGGTACATTGCTAGTGACCTATTACAATCCACATTTATAGCTATGCCAAAGAAACCAGGCGCTTTAGAATGTGAAGAGCATCACACAATAAGTCTTATGAGTCACATGACAAAGCTGTCATAATTATGAAAACAATAAGGTATAAGATTAAACCAGAAATTAGTGATGAACGGTGTAGATTTGTGGAGGGAAAGTGTACAAACAAAGCTATATATATATATATATACACGGCCTCTGTGGCTATGGGCGTTGCGAACGCGGTTTGTGAGCCTGTATACCCGGGTTCTTCTTCTTCTTCTTCTTCGTTCATCCAGAGTTTTTTTGTGTGGATGTGATTGCGTTGTGCCTGTTTACAGCAGAGCTGCGTTCTTGCGCCGTTAGGCCGACACATCCGACTTCTGCGGGCATTTGTTGACCGGGTTAACCTTCCCGGGGGTTTCTTAGGACGTTTGACTCTCACTGGTGTGGTGTTATCTCCCATCCTAGCTGGCCCATATAGAACAGCCAAAGACATCCTGGTCAGCCCTCAAGGGAAGGCAGGGGCAGACCATGGGCATTCCCCGCCATCCAAGGAGGCTTCCATACTTGCAGAGCCATCACACAGCGCTCTGGTACTGGGCTCACCCAAGGAATCGTCACGTCCTGCACATGGCTGCTTAGCCTCACTTCCGTATATTGGGCCTTCCGTTCACCATAGGCTGTTCTTCCGGAAACCAGAAGAATGCAGTGTGCAGATGACATCCACACAGTGAGCTTTCGACTCAGACTTTCCACGCAATGGATTTGCTATCCGAGCAATATTCCATTTCGTGCCACTAGGACACTTTTTCCACCTTATTTGAAGCCCACACAGTGAGCTTTTGATTCAGACTTTCCACGTAATGGATTTGCTATCCAAGCAATATTCCATTTCGTGCCACTAGGACACTTTTTCCACCTTTTATGAAGCTCACACAGTGAGCTTTTGATTCGGACTTTCCACGTAATGGATTTGCTATCTGAGCAATATTCCATTTCATGCCTCTGGGAGGCTTTTGTAACCGACATACCTGTGGTATGAAGTGTGGCAGTCTGAATACTTCTTCATACACCTTTAAATGTCAACCTGTATGTAGTTAAAGTAAGCTATGGTCAACTTGAGCTTGTTGATATCTCCATAGAGCTTGTCCTCAAATGAAGCAGGTGTGGGCCAAAATATCTTTCTCTGTTCTGCATATATTGGGCAATCCTGCAGCAAATGTTTTGCTGTCATTTTTCCAGTTCGACAATTACATTCATCGGTATCTCCTATCTTTAGTTTATTGAACAAGTGGTATTTCAGCCTGTTATGTCCTGTGCGGAGTCTGAAGATTGCTACTTGTTCTCTTCGGTTGAGTTTGTAATATGCATCATCCTTCTGGTGGCCTGGATGCTGTGATTCCCATTTGGTTTTATAGGTGCTTTTTATCAACCTCTTTGCCTCATTGTAAGTTATGTCTATGTCAGGCTGTGGTAGTCGTCCGCCCTCTTTTGCCAGTCTGTCAGCCTCTTCATTTCCAGGTATACTGCAATGTGATGGGATCCACTGTATTACAACATTTTTGGATTTCTGGCTTAGACCATGGAATGCTGCTCTTAGGTCAGCTATTTCTGTGCTGCTATTGCTCTTCAGTATTGAGACAGCTGACTTTGCATCTGTGAAGATAGCTATTTGCTTCTCTTTATTTTCCTCCATCAAGAGCATTTCTGCTGCAGTTTTCAGAACCTCTACCTCTGCTTTGAAGTTACTTGAAAACTTTCCAGTTGCCACTGAATGTGTTTTTTTCACTCCATTTTTTAAAATTAGGAGAATTCCTCCTCCTCCATTCTCTATTGAATTTTTGGCTGATCCATCTGTATATGCATGGGTCCAATTGCTGCTTGGGTAATGTTCTTTTATGTAGTTTAGGGTTATTTCTCTTCTTTCAGTTTCATGCTGAGTGTTCTTTTTTTCAATACCAGGAATGTTTTCTATCATCTCAGGCAGTTGCTGCTGTCTCCAAGCTGGGAAGTTGTGTGCATAGTAAATGGGTTTGACTGTTGATATGTTAAGTATGGGATCTGCCCTAATCTTTCGTTTTGCAGTTTCTACAAAGTTGCTACGCTTCAGTCTTCCTTTTCCAAAACCATTAAACCTGTTATACATAGGGTGGTCTGTCAATCTTCTAAATTTTTCTGCTTGTTGCTGGGCTCTGCTATCTCTTCTGTCCTGCATTGGTTGTAAACAAGTGATCTTTTCTAGTTTATTAATAGGCGTTGTCTTCAGGCTTCCAGTTATGATTCGCATTCCTTGGTTTTGGACTCTTACTTATTTTGTTAAAGTTTGACTTAGCTGCTGTTGCCCAAGCTGCAATGCCATATTCCAGTACTGGCCTCACCCGTCCAGTATATAGCTTCTTGAGAACTTTCTCATCTGCTCCCCACGTTGTACCAGCAAGCTTTTTCATGATTGCCATTCTTTGCCTTGCTCTTGTTCGATTTTTCTCAACCTGTTTTTTCCATGTCAGGCGACGATCAAAGGTGACTCCGAGATAGTTTGGATTTTCTCCATGGCGCAATATTTTTCCATTCAATACCAGCTTAGGTTGCTGAGTTTTATTTGAGAGGGAGAACACTGTGCATGTTGTTTTCTCCTCACTTATCTTCACTAGCCATGATTTTGACCAGTCCTCTAGTGCTAATAGGGCTTGCTGTATTCTGCTGTTAGCTGTACTAATATATTCTTCAGATGTCCATATGGCTATGTCATCTGCAAAGGATGATGTGTGTACTCTGGCTGGAAAATTTTCCGTGATGTCATTTATATATGCTAGGAATAATGTTGGTGAAAGAACTCCTCCTTGGGGGACACCTTGCTCCAACAGCATCATTTTGCTGGTTTGTCCTTGTACTTTTGTCCTGGCAGTTCTGTTCTCAAGGTAGTGGCTGATCCATTTGTACATTTTCCCACAAACATGCATTTTTTGCAGTTTTACTTTCAGTCCTTCCTTCCATACTTTATCAAATGCTTTTTCTAAATCTATCCAGACCGCTAGTGTGTGCGTTTTCTCTTGGAAGGCATCCTCTATTTCCTGAGCTATATAGGTTATTTGATCTTCAGTGGATCTGTACTTTCTGAATCCTGCTTGGTGTGGTGTTAAGAGTTTGTTTTCTTCCAGATGCCATGTTAGCCTGCCATTGATAATGCGTTCCATTAATTTTCCTACACAGCTAAGTAGACTGATAGGTCGATAGCCATTTGGTTCTTCCAGGTCTTTTCCTTTCTTTGGGACTGGTATTAGTATAGCTTCCTTCCATGCCTGTGGGACTATTCCCCTCTTCCAGCTGTAATTTAGGACTGCTAGTAGTTTCTTTTTTGCCTTTGTCCCTAGTCCTATTAGCATTTCATTTGTGATTCCATCCTTTCCTGGTGATTTCTTCTTTTTTAGGGTATTCATTGCCTGTTCCATTTCTTCCATTGTTAGATTTGCCATCATATATTCTGCTGCTGTCTCTGTATTACTATGATGCATCTGTTTATCTTTGATTGCTTTCTTCTGTTCGGTTGTAATATCAATGTGGTTTGCACTGGCATAGTGTTCCATTAGTGCATTTGCAGCCTTTTTTCCTGTAAGCAAGGCATTTCCTTGTTTAATTGTTATTTGTTTGTTTCTAGGTCCTTCATTGTTCATGGCTTTCACTAGTTTCCATAGTTTGTTTCCATCCCTGTCAAAATTCAGGTTTTCTGTTTTTTCCCTCCAACAATCTCTTGTTGTTTGATTTACTGTTCTTTTATATTTTGCTGAGATGGCTTTGAGAGAGATGTTCGCTTCAATTGTTTGTTCTCTCTCTGCTGTCTTCCTGGCATCTTCAACTTTTTCCTCCAAACTTTGTAGTTCTTCAGTCCAGTATGGTTTGTAATTTTTCCTCGCTCCTCTTGGAATGGACTCAGTGGCTGCCTGTATTATTGCTCTGTTTAGACTTTCCACCATTTGCTTCATGTTGCCATATCGTGTATTTATGTTTTCACAATATTTGTCTGTTAGTGTGGCAAATCTGTCCCAATCTGCTCGTTTGTAATTCCAGCGGGGCAAGGGCTTTTGCTCCTGTGGAACATACTCCATATTCATTACAAGCTTGATTGGTCTGTGGTCACTACCTCCTAATTGGTCCAGCACATGGCGGTCGATTTTGTGGAGGATGTCTCCTGTGCAGAAAGCTAAGTCTGGAGTAGAAGTGGTAATCCATCTTCTGGAGTAGAAGCTCGGTGTGTCATCCACTTTGTTGAGTAGATGGAGATTTGAGTCTATTTCCCAGTCCTCCACTTCATCTCCTCTTTTGTCAGTATCTGGGTATCCCCATCTTTCTGAACAGCTATTAAAGTCTCCGACAATAATGCAATTTGTGTCAGTTATTTTCATGTTTGAGAGTGTAAGATCCTTATCTGCTGGGCTATAAAGATTGTAAATTCTAATTTTCACGTCCTTTATCATTATATCAACACCTATAATTTCTGTTTGGTTGTCAGAGATCACAGATACTTCGCTGCAAGGTATTGTATTTCGTGTAAGTATTAGAACTCCTCCTTTATGTCCTTTACGGTCGAAACGTGTGGCCTGATATCCCCTGACTGAAAATTTGCGCTTGGCGTTGAGGTGTGTCTCTTGAATGCATGCCACATCTATTCTATCTTTATGAAGACGCTGTGTCAGGGATTCTTTCTTGTTATAAACTCCTTCGGCATTCCACTGTAGTATGTTGAGTGTCCTTGGTATTTGGTCAATAGCTCTTAACCTACTCCTCTGTGCCTTGACTCCACAGCACAGGGGAAGGTGACCACCAGTAGTCATGGGTGGACCCCCTCGAGGCAGGGGGCCTGGCACTATCACCGCCTGATGGGACTTCACGGGATTAGCACCATAACGATTAATTTTCATCTGTGGCATCATGAAATGATAAAGTAACGTTGCACTTCTTTGTCAAGCCTGTGGCTCAGTACATCCGATTTCGACAAGCATTTTTCGGGATGCTTTCCCTAGCCTTTGACTGTCCCCAGTCTACCTACAAGGCAGCAGGTTTGTGCGTCACTTCGTCTGGTCCCTCTCCCTTGACCTGTCCGACATGGGTGACCCTACCAGTAGCTGTGCTACCGTCGGCATAGCTCTTGGGGTCATTGGAACGCACAAGCCCCTCTACCTCGTCAAGGTGGACGCACGGCAGAGGGGATACCCGGGTTCGAAACACAGCGATGCTGGTTTTTTCGAAAAAGGTATAAGGGCCGGTCGTTCAGAAAGCAATGGCAAACTACTGAATGTAACACTTGCCTAGTACATCAACAGCAGCTGAAAATGCTGGTGTTGACTGCAACGTCCCATAAGGGATACGCAACACAATATATATATATATATATATATATATATATATATATATATATATATATATATATATATATATATATATATATAGGACACTATTAGAAAGAGCTACTCCGGGAAGGTTAACCCGGTCAACAAATGCCCGCGGAAGTCGGATGTGTCGGCCTAACGGCGCAAGAACGCAGCTCTGCTGTAAACAGGCACAACGCAATCACGTCCGAAAAAAAGTCCGGATGAACGCAGAAGAAGAAGAAGAAGAAGAAGAAGAAGAAAGAGCTATAGAAGTAAAAACACATATGTACTTATGCTTCATGGACTACATAAAAGCATTTGACAATGTGAAACATGACGAAATAATAAAATTACTAAAGCAACTGAACATTGACAACAAAGATCTGCAAATAATAAAGAACATATATTAGCAGCAAACAGCGGCCATAAGAATCAACAATCTTGTAGGAACATTTCAGTGTATAAAGAAGATCGTTAGACAAGGTTGTGTATTGTCTCCTGATTTGTTCCCATTGTACAGTGAGTATATAAGGAGATATACAGAAAATATGCCAGGGAACCTGGTTGGTGGACATAATATAAATAACTTATGTTATGCTGATGACACCGTCTAGATAGCAACAAGTCAGAAGAATCTACAGGATATGATAGATACAGTGGCTGTAGAAAGTGAAAAACTGGGCCTTAGTTTGAATAATAGAAAGACAGACGTCATGGTGATTGATATTAAAGAAACAATGTGCCTAAATGTACAATTTAAAGGCACATGGATAACATCAGATGAAAGATGCGTCACTGAGATAAAGAACAGAATAGGACAAGCTAAAACTGCATTCTATCAAATGAAGAACATTTTGTTCAATAAGTCATTGTCCTTGAAAGTTAGAAAAACAATTCTTGCATGTTACATAGAACCAGTTTTAACAAACAGCTGTGAATCCTGGACAGTTAGTAAACAGGTGAAAAAATCCCTGGAAGCCTTGGAGATGTGGTTTTATGGAAGAATGCTGAAAATTAATTGGACAGACAAAATGAGCAATCAAGATGTTTTAAAGGAAGCTGAGTCATAAAGACAACTTATCACAATCATCAGAAAGAGAGTCATTTTTTGGCCACGTTATGAGAAGACAAAAACCAGAACATATTATGACAACTGGAAAGATTTGCGCAAAGAGAGATAAATGAAGATAGTATGAGAAGGTTCTTGACAGTCTTATATCATGACACGGATGGGAGTCAACACACAAATTATCCACGACGTCGGTGATCGTAATTTGTTGAGTGGCATGATTGCCCACACCAGCCAGCAAAGCACTGGATGGTGATGATACAGTCACCAAAACAAAAGTATAACCAAAAAAAAAAGGGAACAGTTTCTTGAAAGTTGCCAATACTGGCCTTCCGTTATGAATCCTGTTAAATATCGTTCACTAAAACTGGCTTTCTGCCCCTGTGTTATCAGCTCATAACCAGCAAACATAGAATAGTAAGACTGTCCCAGGAATGCTACCTGGTCAAAAAAAGCACGCTAAAGTCGATGTGTTGGCCTGCGGGTTTCGGCCCAAGGGCGCATAACAGACACACCGCAATCACATCTGAAAAAACACTCCGGATGAACGAAAAGAAGAAGAAGAAGTAAGACTGTAACATACCACCCATTTTGTAAGACACAACCATGAGACTGGCTACCTCATCCTATAGTGCAATCCTTAGCTACAAAATCCAGCCAATCGAGCAAGTCTGAAAAGGTATTTGTGTGAGTTGGTTGAGGGTATTTGCCCCATAAGTAATTTTTTCACACATCAGTCTATAGTATATATCAGTTGGTAAAATATGTATGACTTAATACAATTGGAAATAATTACAAACAAGACGTAACTGATAATTTTTTAACCATCAGTCGATAAGGTTGATAAGTTGTACTGAACATTGCCTTTTTAAAAAAAGTTGCATATCCCTTACAGGATGTTGCAATCAACACCAGTATTTTACTGCCGCTGTTGATGTCTTGGCAAGTTTTACGTTAAGTCGTTTGCCATTGCTTTCTGAACAACCGGCTCCCATACCAATGCATTAAAACCAGCGCGACACGGTCTGCTGCCAAATCTGTCACCGCTGTTTTTCGCACTTGGGTAAGCTGCATTACGAATCGTGCCCACAACGCCATCACCAGGGAGACCGGCTTGTTAAGCTACTGCTGAAATTAAAGCCATGTCTCTGATTGAGAAATGTCACAACCTTTTTGCCGCAGAATCTTTTTGTAAAATTCTGGTTGTTAGAAAGTTAAAACCAAACTTATAGTTTGATTCTGATTTTCCCTTGTGCCTGACAGACAACTAGGCTCAGTATTGAGATGTCAGAGAAGACAGAGGTAGAAGAAGAGTATGATCATGATGAGGAAGCAAGCCAGTTTTCAGGAAACGCACCTGAGCACCAGTATTCACGAGTATGTAGTACTTTTTAATGTTATGTTTGTGTGTGATGTGATGAGAGCTGCCTGTTGTTTAATTATCATTGTGGAAGTCAGCTGGGCTGGATGGATAAGCGAGCTTGCTCTTAAACTTCCAGTGTGCTGATGCCAAGGTAGCGGGTCAACTCCTACGCCTGTCAATGGGACTAAAATGTTAACTTCTTGTCCTTGACTTGGAGTGTTAAATTACAAGTACCCGTGAAGTCGGAGTGGATTCCCCTGATGACAAGGGACACTAGTAATAGAGAAAGCTAATCCTCCTGCAAAAATCCACCTTGTGCACTGCAAGTAGTAGCACAAGTATGGACTACGTTTGGGTTCACAGCGAGCAATCGGACGCCAACAAGCAAATCTTTATCATTGTCATGGTTTTCTAGTGACTGCCGTTTCCATCTTCATTGAACACTGATTTTACAGACGGACTGTTGTGTTGGCATTCTGGCAGCGGCCTTATGCATGTATGCCTGTGCATGCTATTGGTTTTTTGGGATGCTGTCTGTTCCACTTTTTACATGGAACAGTGAGGAGCATTTTGTGTGATTTTCACTGACACAGGAATGGAGCATTATTGGGTAACCCTTTGTTGTGAAGTTGGAACCATGGCTAACGACTATCATTGTCAGCAGAAAGTTTGCTTTGACAAGTAGCCACATAATGAACATTATGACAGTCACCATGGCCCTGCCTGAGGTGTTCACTAACAGTTACTCTTTAATGTCACCTGCCTGAGGGGTTCACTAACAGTTACTCTTTAATGTTACCTGCCTGAGGTGTTCACTAACAGTTACTCTTAACGTTACCTGCCTGAGGTGTTCACTAACAGTTACTCTTTAACGTTACCTGCCTGAGGTGTTCACTAACAGTTACTCTTTAATGTTACCTGCCTGAGGGGTTCACTAACAGTTACTCTTTAATGTTACCTGCCTGAGGTGTTCACTAACAGTTACTCTTTAATGTTACCTGCCTGAGGTGTTCACTAACAGTTACTCTTTAATGTTACCTGCCTGAGGGGTTCACTAACAGTTACTCTTTAATGTTACCTGCCTGAGGTGTTCACTAACAGTTACTCTTTAATGTTACCTGCCTGAGGTGTTCACTAACAGTTACTCTTTAATGTTACCTGCCTGAGGTGTTCACTAACAGTTACTCTTTAATGTTACCTGCCTGAGGGGTTCACTAACAGTTACTCTTTAATGTTACCTGCCTGAGGTGTTCACTAACAGTTACTCTTTAATGTTACCTGCCTGAGGTGTTCACTAACAGTTACTCTTAACGTTAAAGGTACTTGCGAAATTGTACTTAGATACCACATATTCATTGCTTCAAGTTTTATTTGTTCATTCATGCTCCTTGACTGACTGCCATACAGCAAGATAGTTTCTATATAACATTTCAGTACTCTGTTTCTGACATTCAGTGATAGTGACTTTTTGCATAAGATACCTATTCTGAGGTGAAGACAATGTCAGGCGTGAAGAACATTGTGATAATATTTTTATATATTATGTGAGAATATCAGCAGAAAATCACCACTCCTTATGATTGTTTGCAGTTAAGAGAGTTGTAGACAGTAACATATAACAAAAGAGTACATACATATGTGGATGTGAAACATGGGGGATAAGCAGACAAGATGAGACAATCCGATGGCAGTGGAAATGTTGTTTATGAGGAAAATGCAAAAGTATACCATAGTTGGACAGAAAAACGAATGAGCCAGTTCTACAAGAAATAAATAAAAATATACAGTATATTGATCACAGAAGACGTGGCGATCAAGATTTTGTGGGCATGTTGGCATGTTATGAAAAGAAATAAACTAGAAAACTTAGTGACAGCTGGCAAGATTGAGGGGAAAAGAACAAGGGAAAGGCAGAGAAGTAAATACCTGGATGGCTTGGCCATGTTGTATGGTCGGGACAAGAACACAGCTGATACACGACTGGCAAACATGACCACCCATGCTTACCGGTTTGGCACATGATGATGATGATTGTTGTCCAAAGGGGGAAATAGGTGTATGGAAATACTAGAACTACACGTACTGTAAATATTCTTTTTGTGGGCAGGTCTTTTAATTTTGTAATCCAGCCTGGGCTGTGACTTCTATGTTCTGCTCGATGTCCAGGCAGAGATATGAAGAGAGATAAATACAGGATGGTTTGGCCAGATGTCGTAATCAGGTCAAGAACACAGACCTGATCCAAGAGTGGTGGTCATACTCAGCTGCTTCCCGCCCACACTTGGAGGATACAGACGCAACAAAGAGTCATGGCTGAATGCGGCGGTCTTTGCTCAAGATGTTTACGAAGGATTTCAGGTCAGAGAAGAGACATGTGCGGCCGCCATAGACTTAGAGGATGCTTATAATAGAGTATCTTTCGAGCACTTGATGCAAACCCTCCTCAGACTGAAAGTGCACCCTCACCTTGTACGATGGATAGCTGCAGTTCTACTCCAAAGGAAGGTGGTGCTAAGATGCGGGAGTTGGTCTTCTGAGCCGAGAACGTTATGTCCAGGATTGCCGCAGGGTTCACCACTGTCACCAGTACTATTCAACGTGTATACAGTGCCGATCACTGAACAACAGTTGGACGGAGGGGTAGGACTCTGTCATTCGTTGACGACATCCTCGTGTATCGACAGGGTCGAGATAGACAGGCGGTTGCCAATGATATGCAGGGCGAACTAGATCGAATTTCCTCATGGTGTGCTAATGCCGTTGCCCTTGTCAACCCTGCAAAGGCATCGGTTACATGGTTCTCCCTAAACAACCATAGTGTGAAAACAGACATGCCGGCAGTAAGAATGGGTGGGAGCATTTTGAGTAGAACCCAGTCAATGACATATCTTGGCGTGAGGCTTGATCGTAGCCTGTCCTTCAGAGATCATGTCGATTATGTCATAACGAAAGCTCAAAAAGGTTTGTCAGCAATGAGTCATGGCGACTGCCAATATCGAGCAAAGACTGCTAATACTTCTGTTCCAAGGACTTGTGCTTTCACGCATCGAGTATGCCCTGGCCATCCTCACTGTCAGCCCTACACAGATTGGAAGACTTGAAAAGGTACAAAACGAAGCAATGCGCATCATTTTGGGCTGCACGAGAGACACCAGCTGTGTAGCAATGAGATACCTCCTTGACTTCCGACAATGGAACACAGGATCAAGATCTGGAGAGCTCGTGCATACTTAAAAATAAGTGCAGATGAGCAGCACCCTCTGCATGACACTATATTCAGAGAAAAGGGTGACAGGCTAAAGAGGGGCAAATCATGGATGGGTCGGGCGGAAGATGTCGTCAGACAGGTCTGCAGTCTTACCAGTATCAACCCCGGCAAGGAATGGGTGTCGGTGACTCCAGCTTTTAAGTGCACTTTCTCCTGCATTATCACACTCGACAGACGGTGCAGAGAGCAGAACCCTGCCGCTGTCAATGCTGAGGTTAACGCGCTCATCTATGAACACTCAGGTAGCCCTGATGTGCTCATCTATACAGATGGATCTGTTGTAAAGCAGCAGAGAAGTGCGTGGGCATTTACAGCCTGTTCAGCGGGCTGAACCGTTCAAGAATCCAGTTACACAGGCTTTCATATGGCTGGAATCACAGCATTATACCAACGTGTGTGTACTAAGTGATTCAATGAGCATGATTCAGAAGGTCGAAGCTGGATCTGTACGTAGACAGTGGACTGAGTTGCTGCAGAAGTCTGTTGTCCGTAAAGTCACCTTCATCTTCGTCCCGGGACATGCGGGAGTCGAGGGAAATGAACGAGCTGATAAACTGGCTGGCTCTGCACCCCCTGTAGATGGCCAGCCCATGGATCGTGCCGATGTTATTAACGTCCTCAAAGATATGGCGAGAACAGAGGACTTTGACGTCAGTGATTCCACATCGCTGTCCAGGATGAAAGACTTGGGAGTAAGAATCGGCACAGCCAGATGTGAGAGATACATCGGGAAAACAAAGCGCCTCGTCAACCAACACAGAACTGGCACTATTAGCCACCGGACGCTGATGCATATGCTGGGGGGATGGATCTGAGCACCTATGGACATGTCCGGAGTGCAATGAAGATACCCTAACTGATAACTTGATGATGATGACATGCAGATGATTGTTTAGTATAGCCGTCAAACACACATATGTACCGCTACATTAGGTTGAGAAATTGAGCAGGCAACACGAGCTGTGGAGTTTGTGCTTTGTGTGACGCTTTCGGCAGGCTGCCCTGTGAAAAGAGACAGAGACATATGGGGTAACAACACCCAGTGCAATGAAATCGATCCTCTCGACTTTTAAGCGACTTTTTAGGAGAATGTATTCACTCCAGCTGCTCCTTCCTATGCTGCACATACAGTTTGTCTTGATTTAACACAAGGCAAATCGGAAAGTACTTACGCCCTTGGCTGCTGTTGAATATCTCAGTTTTCGGGACCTTAGTCGTGACCAAAAACTATCCTAGCTAAATCTGTCATATCTTGGTGCATATATTGTTGTTATTATGGTGTTAACTTATTTGATATTCACACAAACCGAATGCCAGTGCATCAGTCATGCATTGGATTCTTCTTCTTCTTCTTCTGCGTTCATCCGGAGTTTTTTTTCCGGATGTGATTGCGTTGTGCCTGTTTACAGCAGAGCTGCGTTCTTGCGCCGTTAGGCAGACACATCCGACTTCTGCGGGCATTTGTTGACCGGGTTAACCTTCCCGGGGATGCATTGGATTCACAACCAGCCGACCAGTATTAGGTATTTTGATTACCATTTTGTCCGTTGGAAATCTGGCTGATAAGTCAGCAGGTGAGGGTAGTCCCACTGCAGATACTGCTGTTGTGATGTGAAGCATATATTTTAGGGTATGGCATATGAGGTGTGGTGACCTGGTCCCTTCCTCATCCTTTCCTTCCCAATTCCCCCACTTTTTGAAAATTGTCTGTTACCCATTTCTGTGAGACTGGTCAACTTCAGAGCCGTTTTGGTCAGAAAATATAATCTTGCCGCTGTGAGGATTCAACCCCAAGAACTATGCCTTAGCAGGCAAGTGCACTAACATAAAGTAATTTAAAAACTCATCATTACATGGTTTTATTATTTTTCTAGTGTTCCATGGGTAGATGTTTAGAATTGCGAGTTAGACCCTTGTTTGCAAAAAGATATGATTATAGTTTGGCTGCTACATGGGTCATCAAAGTCAGACAAGTCATGGACCAGGGACCAGACAGTTTAACAGGTAGACTGGCAATATTCAAAGACCATGTAAAGTAAATCCAACAGAAATTCCTGGTGAAATTTGATGGCTTGGCTTATGGGCCAGGTAGAATAATGTAATGTAGTTCAATTTATGATTACATTGTGACAGTATTTATGTTGCTAAACTGTGTCATTTGTTGTCCACTTTTTTTCAGGACCAGCTGATCAGCATATCTAAAAGTTCTGTATCTGGTCGACGTCCAAAGTGCCTAGACCCTGTATATGATGCGTAGGTGACTGTGTATCATGTTGACTTATGGGTTTAATGATTACACGAGACGTTCATAGTTTATGACTTTCTTTAGTGCAGTCACATGTCAGGAAAACAGACCAGTTGGGTTGTGTCAATGTGTGTCAGTATTGTCAGGAATCCAGGATGGATGAATGGGAACTCTGGGGCACAATACAGAATTTCCAACAAATGGCAGAAAATAGATGTGTACATATATAGGGAGGCTAGAAACCTTGGAACATGGAAGAAGACATGGAACATGGAAGAAGGCATGGAACATGGAAGAAGGCATGGAACATGGAAGAAGACATGGAACATGGAAGAAGACATGGAACATGGAAGAAGACATGGAAAATGACATGGAACATGGAAGAAGACATGGAACATGGAAGAAGACATGGAACATGGAAGATAACATGGAAGAAGGCATGGAACATGAAAGAAGACATGGAACATGGAAGAAGACATGGAACATGGAAGAAGACATGGAACATGGAAGAAGGCATGGAACATGGAAGAAGTCACGGAAGATGACATGGAACATGGAAGAAGACATGGAACATGGAGGGCGACACAGAAGACAACATGGAACATGGAAGAAGACTTGGTCACCTTCACAAAGACAACTGAACCATTGATGGTTTCATGCCATAAATTTGACAGAATTCAGTTATATTCAGCTAAATTCAAGCTCAAATAGTGCTCATGCTAGTTCACAGCACTTGGTTTTGTGGTTCATCTCTGTTGATGACATTCCCCCATGCCATCATGTTAGACCACGAAGCATCATTTCTTTTTTTCCTCTGCCTCTTCTGCCACTGATTGTTTGATAGAGCAGTCACCATTATGTTCTCAAACACCTCTCTTCTCATTACATGACCAAAGAACACCGTCTCTCACTCACTTAGAGTTGTGTATAATGCTCTGCTTTCATTAGCCTCAGGGCAATTGTAAGTTACCCTGGCTGTCCAAGGTATTCTCAATGTGTCTCAGAAACCACATCTCTCTTACTTCCAAGCTGTTCCAAATTTGTTCATTCACATTTCAAGGTTCACTGTTATACAGAGAGAAGCATTTGGCCAAGTGGCTAGAACACAGCTCCCATTTGGGAGGCTTATTTTCAAATCCTTGATAAGGTGATGGAATTCTCACTCACTCACTCACTCACTCACTCACTCACTCACTCACTCACTCACTCACTCACTCACTCTCTCACTCACTCACTCTCTCTCACACACACACACATCCACCAACTCTCCCACCTGACAACCAGTAATCTATAACACTTAGATCATTTATTAAAACCTGACAGCTGTTCATAAAACAGTTACACACGCCCACCTACTAGCCTGCCTACCTACCCACCCACCCACCCTTAGAGCAGTTTTAATGATGTGATGTCAATCTCTTCCAGCGAGGATGGCAAATGGGACCCGGATCGTTGGTACAAGGCACAGTTTGAAGTGTTGGGCGATGTCTCACCGCTGACCCTGTTGGATGGGAAGGACCGGAGAAGATTAACTGACCTTGATCGAGATCTTAAGAGGAGACACTCCTGTATGTTTAGTTGCCTGTTTGTTGTGAACTTGTCTAAGAAGCACGTCCATTGGTGTGTTTGTTGCTGTTAGCTGTCATTGTTTTCTGAAGAGATGGAATAAGTTACATTGCAGTAAAGCCTACTGTCACTTCCTGTCAGCTGAACCATGGAGTTTGTGGTTCAGTTTGATTTTTGTGCCCTAGGATTCTGTATCTCCAGGATTTTTGTTGTTGTTATTGTATGATGTACTTAAACCAGTGATTTTTGTTATATTTATTATATGATGATTTACTTAATCCAGTGATTTTTGTTGTTGTTTTTTCATGTACTTAACCCTTTACAGGGCAGACGATTGTCCATTTTTTAGCCCTGAACGGGCAAGATTTTTTCAGGTTCAGTAAAATTTCGGGTTGCGTTAGTAAAAATATCACAAATAAGGTGTTAATCAACCGATTTTAGTTAAATAAACAACACAATGAAGGGAAAAGCATGCAGAATATGTTACTCACGTGATTGTTGCCGGTAATCCATATATGAACACAAATATTTACGAAATACGGCATGTTGTTTGTGATTTTCCGTCATCTATACGGCAATTTACAAACACATTTTCAGAATCATAATCACTTTCTTTAAAGTCCGACTCACGACTGCTAATGCAAAGTAACGCTTTGCACTGATATCTAGCTCCGATTAATAATCAATTTCGTGCCCTTTAATGTCATTTAAATTGAACAGAGCGAAATCCCGGCTATCACTTGAAGAATCGCCGAAATCCATTTTGAAAAACGCGTAAAAATCCCGAAAACTATCAAAAAAAGTCCGTTAAAGTCTGTTCAAAGTCATTGTAGCGCGTTTACAAATGGCGGCCATGTTGTCAAGCTATCGGCGAAAGTGAAAGTAGTCATCGGAAGTGTCGGAAAATCGAGAGATCGCATTTTTAAAACGACTAGTCGTCAAAGACGCGATTGGGCGCTATGCCCGTTTAACGCATCGAACGCTATCAGGCGCTATGCCCGTTAAAGGGTTAAACCAGTGATGTTTGTTGTTATTATATGATGTACTTAAACTAGTGATTTTTGTTATTATATGATGTACTTAAACTAGTGATTTTTGTTATTATATGATGTACTTAAACTAGTGATTTTTGTTGTTATTATATGATGTACTTAAACCAGTGATGTTTGTTGTTATTATATGATGTACTTAAACTAGTGATTTTTGTTATTATATGATGTACTTAAACCAGTGATGTTTGTTGTTATTATATGATGTACTTAAACCAGTGATGTTTGTTGTTATTATATGATGTACTTAAACCAGTGACTTTTTTTTTTGGTGTTTGCTGACTGCAGAAAGCAAAATTGTTAGGAAATAAAACCTGCCCGCTGGTAGATAAGAGCACATTTCTTGAGATGGAATCTGAATAGAGCAAGCAAACCATGCACAAATACTTGCCAAAGTCAAACACACAGGCCTTTGAGGTGCATACGTAGGTGTCTTGAAAGGGGAACAACAAAGAAAGTGATTTATAGTTTAGAAATTCTAATCGTTTGTTTGTGAAGTTTTAAAAGAGATGTAATATTTTGTTGTGTACCTGCCTGATTTCAGCTGTCAACGATCCTGTGGAGCGGCTGAAGGAAGAGCGGGACGGAATTGTCCTGAGTCCTCAGAGGCGCAGCTTTGGCACGGGATGTCATGTGCAGACAACACACACGTACACTCGCCAGTTGACAGTGCCTGAGAGGGACGAGCCTCGGGTCGACAAGGATAGAGATCGGGACAGAGACAGGTGAGAGGAACAGGTCAAGTCAGCCCCTATTCGTAGACCATTAATCTGTGACTCACAGAGGGTTTATAAGCGTACGGGTTGACTTCATTGCACTGGGTGTGATCCCTATATGGCTTGATCTCTTTCCGCAGGGTTGCCTGCCGAAAGCACCACATAAAGCACAGACTCCAGCGATGACCTTCATGAGTCTGAGAAAATTGCACTTGTGAGTCCGGAATCTAACCCACAGCTTTTAGAGTGCGGGGCTAGCAGCTCAACGACTTTGCCCTTACTGTTCTTTATCATTTAACACATAATACACTCATTGGTCACTCCGTACGTCACATAACTCTATGTTTCAGGCAGTTGGCACTTAAGCGTAGTAATTGTGTGCGTCAGGAGTTAACATAATAGTTATCAGGAACAGAAGAAGGGAGCTTAGTAAAAAAAAACTCCGGAGTTAAGAGTTAAATTAACATATAATTTGAACAGAATAGAAATAGTTAGGCATTTTGGGTAATGTTGCTAGGCACATGATTTTGACTGAACTGAGAGAGATATTGTCGAAATCATGCCAGTTACACTTAACTTTCTCAGAGATGGATTTGGTCTGTACAGGGTCAATTTTATTACACATGGACACCCCTGGGAGTACCTCAGTCTCTTCCTGTAGATCACACAAGGAGAATCTCAGCACAGCGCACAAATTCTGCAGCACCAGTGGGGATCCAAATGTGTGTATATGAAATATCCACTGCTGGCTTGCTAGGCCAGTCACAGGTCAAGGACAGGAAAGTCTGACCAAGGGGAGCTTGATAACAGTATATGATTTAGATTTCTATATTTATGAATCCTTGCGTTTTTAATTTATGGAGAAGCTGCATCAGGTTACATAACCATAACTTATAGTAGATTTCAACTAAAATATGTTGAGTTGAGCTAAGAACTGACATCACTGCACTCAGTATATTCCCATACTCGCTCTGTCCCCTCGTTCAGCAGCCAAGTAAGAGTAAAATATCGGAGTACTTAATTCTAATTATAATCAAGGATACCAGGTTCCATGGCACGCTATGAGGTGTTGTCAGGACAATGATGCAGTAAGGCTGGTTGTTATGATGTAGCGTCATCAGTTTGCCCTGATACGGTGCTGTCGGTTGTCATGATGCAATATTGCCGCTGATCATGATGCAATATTGTCTGCTATCATGGTACAGAGCTGCCTTGTTTACGATGCGCTGTTGGTGGTTGCTGTAATAACTGCTGTCATTTGTCATAGTGTAGTGTTGATACAGTGCTGTCTGTTGGCTTGATACAGTGCTATCTGTTGTCATGATACAGTGCTGTCTGCTGTCAAGAAACACTGCTGTCTGTTGTCATGATACAGTGCTGTTTGCTGTCATGCTACAGTGCTATCTGTTGTCATGATACAGTGCTGTCTGTTGTCATGATACAGCACTGTCTGTTGTCATGATACAGTTCTGTCTGTTGTCATGATACAGTGCTGTTTGGTGTCATGATACAGCACTGTCTTTTCAGACACAGTGCTGTCTGTTGTCATGATACAGTGCTGTCTGTTGTCATGGAGCAGTGCTGTTTTAAACTATGGGAATGCCCACTGTGCAGGATGTCATTTGACATAACATTGCAACTTTAGTCAAGACAAAATGTTGGTATCTTAAACTTGAAATTCCACACATAGTTATTGCAATTGTCTCTTGATGCAGCTCTCTTCCTGTAAACTCCAAGAACTAGATTGTCACTGTCATATTTTGATCTTAGATGGTATAAACCTATATTTTACAACAGGGACAGACCAGTCAGGAAAATTGGCAGTGGCAGAATCCAGATTGACAGAGAAAACAGCCGGGATTATTCAGGCATGCGTGATCGTTTCGATGATCGTGACATCAGGGAGCGTGAGCCGGACAGAGAACGAGACTTCACCTGGAACAGAGAACGGGAGTGGGACAGGGGGGACCGGGAGCGAGATGTCAGGGATTCTGATTGGGACAGGCGATTTGATCGCTCAGATCGGTTCCGCCGGGTGGGAGACAGAGACTTTCCTGACAGAGAGAGGGTAAGAAATTTTGGTTCTCAGTTATCGAAGAACTTTACAAGTAATCTGTCTTATACTGGCATGTTTTCTATGAGAAGGTTGCAGTGCGTTCTTGTGCCTTTCCAGTAGCACATCTTCTGTGTTTTATCCCCTGTCAGAGCATAGGCTCTCAAACAAAGCCAAATCATTCTATCTTTTGTTCTTATCTTTAGGCTTGCCCATGATTTGTAGGACTTTGAGCTACAGATGAGTTAGCTAGCCCCTTTTTCAGCTCTTAGACATGCATAGGAGCTTACAATGTTACTTTTCTTGACTTCTCTCATAGGCCCTTATAACACATGGGCATTTAACACGGCTGTCTTCTGCATATTTCATCAGCCTTTGGTTGCCAATCTTATAGGCCCTTATAACACATGGGCATTTAACCCAGCTGTCTTCTGCATATTTCATCAGCCTTTGGTTACCAGTCTCCTTTCCAACATTAAGTAGATTAAGTGCTGATGGATAATATATCGCCAGATGTGACTTCCCATTTGCACAGAAGGATGGATAATATATCGCTAGATGTGACTTCCCATTTGCACAGAAGGATGATATCTTACCATACTAGGGCATTGTATTTGTTTTGTTTCATAGTATCCTCCTCAATTTCATTGCTTAATGAACAGAAATTTACTTGATGATACTTGTTCCTTTGATTGAGTACCATGTTTGGTTGAAACTTACTTTTTGTTTGGTGCTGAATCAGTTAAGAACACCAACCATCCTTCCCAGCCAATCTGTTTCACCTGTCTCTCTCAGTAACACATCTTCAGTTTAGTTGGGGCTCCTCTCTGTACTTCAATTCCCCACTCTGTTGATTTTAAGGCTTTAAAGTTTTTGAACAGAACAATTCGTACCACTATAGCTATTAAACCACTGCTGTGACAGGCTGAACTGGTTCTTACACTCAGAATTTCGGAGTTCTATGGCCATTATTTTAAAATCGTCTAAATAGACATTTCTTATAATGTATCATCATATTAAAGTGAAGCAAGACTGAGTTTGCCTTGTTAATTAATCTCTTGTTTTATTTAGAAAGTGGCGTTGATGATGATCTTCACTAATTGCTCCAGAAATAAGAAGCTTGCTTCCAATGGTGCAAAATGGCATGTTTATTATTCAGATTTCACAATACACTGGGACAAATAATGCATAAACAACAAAAACATATTCAGTACTAATTTTCAAAACATACATTTATAATAGGGGACCTAAAATATTGAAAAACAGATTTCTGGAACTGAATTAAAAAATTCAGGTGCCTGGTACACATTTTCAGGTGCTATGGTGATCGGGTGTTGGATGTTTCAACCCTTCCATTATAGGAGGAATTAGATGGTTGAGAGAAAGTGAGTTGTTTGGGGGGGCGGGGGGTCAGCACGGTAGGAGGTGTTGCAGTGTGTGATAAGGTGTGTAGTTAAGGTGAAGTTTGATTTTTTTTGATTTTGGCCCAGATGTTAGAAATATTACTGGTGCCTTGTTGTTTTGACAGACAATAGTTTGTAACATTGTAGTTAATAAAAGGAATAATTACAACCCACGGCAGGGACCTGAGATGGAGTTATACTTCTCCATATCGCAAAGCCTGGGCTGAGTTGTATTGCCCATGCAACATGATTCCTCTTTTGGCCTGCCTAGTTTACTCCAGAGAACAAGGTAACACCAGTACATCTGGAACAAGACAAGTTGCAGAAGCTGCCGGATCAGCAAAGCAGTCAGTGCTCTTAACTGTCTGCCTGTCAAGAGCTTCCATCCTAGACCAGTTGCTGACCAAGGCTTAGGGCCTGGTCTACGCTGCCATGACATTTAGTCTTTATGTTGCATTTCCTTGCACCAGGCTTGTACCCTCCCAATTGCGCTCAGAAGCCGTTGGCACAATGTGCAATGTCGAGTTTGGTGAGTGCCATCCAACATCATACCATAGTACCGTCTACTGTCATACGGTAGCTCAGGCATATCTGACTAAGACCTGAAAGTGTTAGGGATAGTAGCAAATTAATTTTATAATTGTTTTCTAATTTATTAATTAACTCAGGCTGACTAAGACCTAAAAGTGGTAGGGATAGTAGCAAATTAATTTTATAGTTGTTTTCTAATTTATTAATTGTTTCTGTTTCCAGAGAGACAGGGATTTTCGTGGCTTTGACAGGAACTGTAAGTTTTTTCCTTATTTGAATATATATGTTAAATTATATATGGAGCCTAGAATGTTGTACGCATATGAGGATAGCTGAAATGTGATTTCTGAGCACAATGCTTATTTGACTGTTTGGTTTTAATACAAGTAAAAAGTTTTGTGAGAATGAAACCCAATCAACTATGCTTTGTTCCAATAACTGAAGAATCTTTGACCATTATAATTAGAGAGACTAAGAAACAGATGGATGGATTCTATCATGGTGTAAGAATTAAGTCATGTGGGATAGACCAGCTCATTAAATAATAAAGGGAGAAACAGATCTCGGTCTTGAATGTTCTTGATCAACTCTGCTGCTGATATTCCTCCATGCCACTGTTTTCAATCTGTCATTTCTCTTGGTCTACCTCTTTTTGCCTTGAACTTTCCATTTGTCATAATGTTCTCCAATGCCTTTCTTCTCATCACATGACCATAAGAAAGCTGTTTGTCTCTTTCTTATTGTTGTATATAATGTTCTAGTTTCATTAGCCTTATTCAGGCAATCGTCTTCATCATGAAGAGGATGAAAGGAAGTCGTGAATTTGCCAGGTTTCAGATTGAGCAGAGGAACCGGGGACCATATCTTCAACAGGAGAACCAACTTTGAAAGTCCATGTGGTGAAAATGAGTCTTTAATTTTTGGATCTGTTTCTTATCATGCCGGCTCTATGGCAAAGGTGTTACGGATGCAATTCTTAATCTTGCATACCACGTTCGGAACACAGCTGTGGGCGATTTTGTTTTTGCGGTCAGCATGGTAGGAGGTGTTGCAGTGTGTGGTAAGGTATGTAGTTACGGTGAATTTTGATTTTTTAATTTTGGCCCAGATGTTAGAAATATTACTGGTGCCTTCGTAATCTTGCATACCACGTTCAAAACACGGCTGTGGGCGATTTGGCACCAGACAACCTACCGTTGATTTTTATATAATGGTATGAGTGCCGGCTGTTCAGAAAGCAATGACAAACTATTGAACGTAAACTTGCCAAGAAATCGCAAACAGGACAAAATACTAGGGTTGACTGTTACATACTGTAAAGCAGTGGTTCTCAACCGGTGGGGAATTCCCCCCCAGGGGGGAATTTTGGGGTTTCCAGGGGGGGAATGAAGATTATTTCAAGATCGTGTTAATACAAGAACCAATTACTTCATATTGTTTTTTCCCTTCATACCTTACGTTTCTGTACGTATCACCCTTCTGAAATTCATTTTATAACGTAAGTATATCCGCAAATCACGTTTTATGTAGATGTCTAGACTTGTTTTAATATGTGCTATTAAATTTAGCAGAGAGTGCGAAACATACAGAGGTATATCACTCTTAAGCCATATAGGGAAAATGTATGCAAAACTTTTGGAACAAAGAGCTAGACCAATAGTTGAACAACAGTTAAGCAAAGCACAATTCGGTTTTCGGAAAGGTAAAAGTTGCACTGATGCATTATTTACACTTAGACAAATTTGTGAAAAAACTATTGAATATAGTGACCAGCAGAATATTGTGTTCGTAGATCAGGAAAAGGCTTTTGATAGAGTAGACAGATACAAATTATGGACCATCCTTGAAGACTATGGGATAGAAGGGCAACTGCTAGAAAATATCATAGCCATGTACCACTCGAGCCAAAGTGCAGTAAGAACACAGGAAGGTATATCAGATATGTTCACAGTCAATACAGGAGTGAGGCAGGGATGTGTGCTCTCTCCCCTGCTATTCAATATCTACATGGACAGAATTTCCAAAGAAGCAAGTCTCGACAGACCAGATTCAGAAAATTTGGAACTCTTTACTCCAGATGAAACAACTGACCCACAGGGAATAAATGAACTTCTATTTGCAGATGATCAGTGCCTGTTTTACAGCGATGAGGGCAGACTACAAAATCATATTACTAATCTGAGTTCAACCTGCAGCAGATACAATATGAGTATAAACACAGCCAAAACCGAAGTAATGCAAGTTTGCAGATCGCCAGGCCCACTAAATATACAGATAAATAACACACCTCTGAAACAAGTTAAAGAATTCAAATACCTTGGAAGTATGATCACAGAAGATGGCAAATTGGACAGAGAAATTGACATCAGATGTCAAAAAGCTAGTGCACTTACATATCAACTATCACCCTTACTGAAACATCCAAACATACCCATGTCCGCAAAACGACAGATAATAAACAGCATATTCACACCAACCCTATGCTACCAATCTCAAACCTGGACTTTATCCAAATTACACCTTCGCAAAATCAACACCTGCGAAATGAGATGCCTGAGGAGAGCTGCCAACTTAACAATCCGAGACCGAGTAAGAAATGCTACTATCAGACAGACTGTGGGATCAACACCTTGTGCCACATTTATTGACAGACAGAAGATCAAGTGGTTTGGCCATGTCATTAGAATGCAACATCAACAACTACCATCACTGGCCTTACATCAAAGATCATCTGCGACGAGACCACGAGGACGTCCAAGAAGAAAATGGATTGACGACATCAGAGACATTGTACAACCTCACGGAATGACACTATCCAGTGCCGTCCACCGGGCGCTGGAACGCAAATTATTCCTCCCCACGACGCTTGACGGCAGAAGTGGAAGATGATGATGATGATGATGATGATGATTAAATTTAGCTTCAATTATTAGTATACTGGGTAGGGGCAGGGGGGAATTTTTAGGGAGGAAATACGAAAGGGGGGGAATGATGATCTAAAATTATGGTGAGGGTGGGAATGACATCCTAAAAATATGGTGAAGGGGGGCACGGGCCAAAAAAAGGTTGAGAACCACTGTTGTAAAGGATGTGCAACTAACTTTAACTTTCTTATTTTTTTCATTTTTTGGTTAATGAATGATCATGTTTTTTTAAAATTAATTAATAGCTGATAATTTATTGTCATTGTGTCAGCTCGCAGACGAAATAACTACAGGGATGAAGAAAAGGAGCCAGAATGGTTCACCGGAGGCCCCAGTAGTCAGACAGATACCATAGAACTCCGAGGTTTTGACAGAGAAGGAGTTTGTGATGCAGGTGAGGGAGATGCCAAACCCAACCAGAAAACTGAGAACGGGAAGACAACCACACCATCAGAGGACATATCCAGCAAAGGTAATACATCTACATCATTTGTGTTGTAACAAGTGCCACATGCTTGCTTTGTCTTATTCAAATATACAATAATTACACACTGCCTGGAGCAGAGAACGGGAGTGGGACAGAGAGGTCAGGCACCTGAAATCAAACAGACCAACATCTTTGTCATCTTCTGCCATTCATCTCCCAGTGGATCATAGGCCCACAGCCAACTGCTGTTGGTTCTTTGTAAACTTGGTCTAGGATTGGCTGGCTTTTGCTGCTAGTTTTCAACAGGATGAAGTAGCCTGTCTCATGCCAACATTCCCTAGTTGCCTCTTATGACATGCCTGGAGGGTACATTGTTTCTGTCTTGTGCTTTCCTCATGAATCCCCAGTAACATGAGGGCAAGTCCACACTTAGTGTGTGAAAAAGTAAGCAACGGAGCACATTTAAAGTCCAAGGCATTTCAGGATACTGTACTGGGCTCTAACTACCTTGAGTCAGACCCATATTTTATTGACAAAACAGCACTCGATGGAAGACGCCTGTACCTGTAGTTTGTCTTAACCTCACAGAAAATTTCTTGGCATTTATTTGATGAGGCTGGGTTGATCCTGGAGTTATGTCATTAACAAGTTTTGTCCCAAAGGGTTTAGCCATAGACCTCCGGACTAGAATCCAGATCGACAGGGATTTTTGTTTGTCTTTATTCCTTGGGGCTGTGGTACAGTGGTGGTTAGTTCGCCTGCTTAACAACACAGTGTTATATAGTTCAGCTTTCAGTAGAGACAGGATTTTATTGTCACAACACAGGGGGTCTGGAGTAGACTTAACCTCATATACAGAATGCTTCTGTGAGGAACGGTGGTGAGGAAGGTAACAGGTCACCCACACC
Source organism: Cepaea hortensis (assembly GCA_963921405.1). Taxonomy (NCBI): domain Eukaryota; kingdom Metazoa; phylum Mollusca; class Gastropoda; order Stylommatophora; family Helicidae; genus Cepaea; species Cepaea hortensis. The sequence continues at coordinate 408,023,580 of OY992876.1, forward strand.
CCACCTTAATGTCTTGACTAATACGTGTAAAATTTCACACCCTCTAAGGCAGTGTTGTATTGTTCAGCTTCTCCACTTGGCAGGATTTTGTTTTCACAAACAGAAGGTCTGGAGTCAACCCAACCTTATATACTGGTACCAGAATGCTTCTGTGGGTAATGGTGGTGACGAAGGTAACAGGTCACCCCCACCCCACCTTGATGTCTTGACTTATACGTGTAACATTTCACACCCTCTAAGGCAGTGTCTGCTGTGGGATCAACTTGTAAATATTGGGTATTCAGGCCTCTGCCCTCATTGTAACAGTTGCTTCCGTGCTCAGAGAGGCCTACTTCAATCATTCATCCCTGAATCCACTCTGAAATTGATCACATCTAAGTCCTCTCTGGTATTGACCATATTTGAATGTCATCTAGAACTGCCCATCTCTTCCACTCTAGGGCTGACCACCTCTGTGTCCACCCTAGGACTGACCACCTGTGGGTCTACTCTAGGACTGACCATCTCTGGGTCCACTCTAGGACTGACCACCTCTTAGTCCACTCTAGGACTGACCATCTCTGGGTCCACTCTAGGACTCACCATCTCTGGGTCCACTCTAGGATTGATCACCTGTGGGTCCACTCTAGGACTGACCATCTCTGGGTCCACTCTAGGACTGACCACCTGGGTCCACTCTAGGACTGACCACCTGGGTCCACTCTAGGACTGACCACCTCTGGGTCCACTCTAGGACTGACCACCTCTGGGTCCACTCTAGGACTGACCATCTCTGGGTCCACTCTAGGACTCACCATCTCTGGGTCCACTCTAGGATTGATCACCTGTGGGTCCACTCTAGGACTGACCATCTCTGGGTCCACTCTAGGACTGACCATCTCTGGGTCCAGAGTCCACTCTAGGACTGACCACCTCGTCCACTCTAGGACTGACCATCTCTGGGTCCACTCTAGGACTGACCATCTCTGGGTCCACTCTAGGACTGACCATCTCTGGGTCCACTCTAGGACTGACCATCTCTGGGTCCACTCTAGGACTGACCACCTCTGGGTCCACTCTAGGACTGACCATCTCTGGGTCCACTCTAGGACTGACCACCTCTGGGTCCACTCTAGGACTGACCATCTCTGAGTCCACTCTAGGACTGACCACCTCTGGGTCCACTCTAGGACTGACCACCTCTGGGTCCACTCTAGGACTGACCACCTCTGGGTCCACTCTAGGACTGACCACCTCTGGGTCCACTCTAGAACTGACCATCTCTGGGTCCACTCTAGGACTGACCATCTCTGGGTCCACTTTTGGACTGACCATCTCTGGATCCACTATAGGACTGACCATCTCTGGATCCACTATAGGACTGACCATCTCGGGGTCCATTCTAGGACTCACCATCTCTGGGTCCACTCTAGGATTGATCACCTGTGGGTCCACTCTAGGACTGACCATCTCTGGGTCCACTCTAGGACTGACCACCTCCGGGTCCACTCTAGGACTGACCACCTCCGGGTCCACTCTAGGACTGACCACCCCTGAGTCCACTCTAGGACTGACCACCCCTGAGTCCACTCTAGGACTGACCACCTCTGGATCCACTCTAGGACTGAACACCTCTGGGTCCACTCTAGGACTGACCACCTCTGGGTCCACTCTAGGACTGACCATCTCTGAGTCCACTCTAGGACTGACCATCTCTGGGTCCACTCTAGGACTGACCATCTCTGGGTCCACTCTAGGACTGACCACCTCTGGGTCCACTCTAGTACTGACCACCTCTGGGTCCACTCTAGGACTGACCATCTCTGGGTGCACTCTAGGACTGACCATCTCTGGGTCCACTCTAGGACTGACCACCTCTGGGTCCACTCTAGGACTGACCACCTCTGGGTCCACTCTAGGACTGACCACCTCTGGGTCCACTCTAGGACTGACCATCTCTGGGTCCACTCTCGGACTGACCATCTCTGGATCCACTATAGGGCTGACCATCTCGGGGTCCATTCTAGGACTGACCATCTCGGGGTCCACTCTGAACTTGACCACCCCTGAGTCCACTTTGAGACTCACACAAGTTAGCCCACTCTGAACTTGACCACCTCAGAGTCCACTCTAGAAATACCTACCTCAGAGTCACTCTGTGAATACTTATCTCTTGAGTCCACTCTGTAAATACCTACTTCTTGTCCACTCTAGGAATACATACTTTAGAGTCCACTCTTTGACTGACCACCTTTAAACCCACTCTATAACTGACAGATAATAGTCCCCTTCACGAGTGATGGACACACAATTTTTTTATCACTTAGTTCAGTGGTTCTCAACCGTTGGGGAATTCCCCCCCAGGGGGGAATTTTGGGGTTTCCAGGGGGGGAATGAAGATTATTTCAAGATTGCGTTAATGCAAGAACCGATTACTTGATCTTGTTTTTCCCTTCACACTTTACGGTTCTGTACGTCTCACCCTTCTAAAATTCATTTTATAAAGTAAGTAGACCCACAAATCACGTTTTATGTGGACGTCTAGACTTGTTTTAGTATGTGCTATTAAATTTAGCTTCAATTATTACCTATACTGTGTAGGGGCAGAGGGAAATTTTTAGGGCGGAAATATGAAAGGGGGGGGGGGATGACGTTCTAAAAATATGGTGAGGGGGGGGGGATGATGGCCTAAAAATATGGTGAAGGGGGGTACGGGCCAAAAAAGGTTGAGAACCACTGACTTAGTTTATAATAAGACAAAGGATTAAAAGACCCACAAAGAAATTTTTAACACTGTTTATTTCATTTGCTACATTAGAGTCATCCGAAGCAGCTTCAGAGCCGGATGTGAAAGTATCTGAGTGTAGCTCCCCAGAGGAAGACCAGCAGATGCCACAGAATGAACCCCAGAATCACGTGGACCTCATCCAACAAACTCTGCAGGAAGAGCCTGAGGCGACTGCACACCAGCAGAGCACAGGGGCGTTTCCCAGCAAGTATTTCGACTTTGATGAGATCATGAAAACCAATATATTGCCACTGGTAATTGTTTTGGTTTCTGTTGCCTTTGTTGATGTTTATAATTATTGAATTGTAGCTACTGCTTTCCCACATGTCAAACACTTAACATGTGATCATATATTGACATTGTTCTAAGTTACTTTGGTATCAGACACTACTATTTCAGCTGTAAATATACTCTTTTACTATGAATGCTATTTTGGTCATTTAGTGGTTTTTAAGAAAACAAATCAGGGCTTTTACATTCAGATCTTACAGAACAATTCTTAGAATACCATGGATTAACCCAGTCAACAAATGTCTGAAGAAGTCGGATGTACCGGCTGAAAGGTGCAACTATCGCAGCTCTGCTGCAAACAGGCACAGCACAATTACGTCCACACACAAAAAAAAACATTCCAGATGAACTCAGAAGAAGAAGAAGAAGAATACCATGGACTAAGAAGAAGACAAATGCTGACATTGTAAAAGATTGTAAAATGGAAGAAACCTGCTAGACAACAGTGTCGCAGTTTGGAAATGGAAGAAACCTGCTAGACAACAGTGTCGCAGTTTGGAAAGGAAGAAACCTGCTAGACAACAGTGTCGCAGTTTGGAAATGGAAGAAACCTGCTAGACAACAGTGTCGCAGTTTGGAAATGGAAGAAACCTGCTAGACAACAGCATCACAGTTTGGAAATGGAAGAAACCTAGCTAGACAACAGTGTCGCAGTTTGGAAATGGAAGAAACCTAGCCAGACAACAGCGTTGCAGTTTGGAAATGGAAGAAACCTGGCCAGACAACAGCGTCGCAGTTTGGAAATGGAAGAAACCTGGCTAGACAACAGCGTCACAGTTTGGAAATGGAAGAAACCTGGCTAGACAACAGCGTCACAGTTTGGAAATGGAAGAAACCTGGCCAGACAACAGTGTCGCAGTTTGGAAATGGAAGAAACCTGGCTAGACAACAGCGTTGCAGTTTGGAAATGGAAGAAACCTGGCTAGACAACAGCGTCGCAGTTTGGAAATGGAAGAAACCTGGCTAGACAACAGCGTGGCAGTTTGGAAATGGAAGAAACCTGGCTAGACAACAGTGTCGCAGTTTGGAAATGGAAGAAACCTGGCTAGACAACAGCGTTGCAGTTTGGAAATGGAAGAAACCTGGCCAGACAACAGTGTCGCAGTTTGGAAATGGAAGAAACCTGGCTAGACAACAGCGTTGCAGTTTGGAAATGGAAGAAACCTGGCTAGACAACAGTGTCGCAGTTTGGAAATGGGAATACTTTGGCCATATTAAATGTCACAGTGGCTTAGAATAAACAGTGGTGGTGTGGGTGTCTGCAAGAAAGGGCAGAGGTCAACCAGCACACGGTTGGACATGGGTCATTAAAGGCTTCCTGGGCATGGACATACATGAGGCAAGGGAGGTGGTAGAGTGTCCATTGGGATGTGATGAGAGCGATGTTCTGTACAGGATCTACTATATGATTATAATGCTGCATTGATATGCAACCTTTTTTGTTAAAACGACACTTTCTGCTTCATTTTCTTGCTATATATATAGTCCATGCTACTGTTTGAATACACTATGTTTACTATTTAGTGTTAAAAAGACACTTAATCACCTACTTCCGAGAAGGTTAACTCGGTCAACAAATGCCTGCAGAAGTCGGATGTGTCGGCCTAACGTCGCAAGAACGCAGCTCTGCTGTAAACAGGCACAACGCAATTACATCCGGGAAAAAAAACTCCGGATGAACATAGAAGAAGAAGAAGAATCACCTACTTGTCAAGCTATGTAGGTATAGTCTATTCTATGTAAAGGCAGCACTTGTACACATTATTGTCTCAACTGTCTCCAAAGAAAGGATCTGGCCTTGTCATTGGCCCAGCTGCAATGTGGAGGTAATGTGACCTGACATTCCACTTCCTCTCAGACTGTCCAGTGTGACTTCTGGGTTGTTGGTGAGACCAGTCAGCCCTGATAGACAAGGGAGGAATTCTGGAGGCATAGAATGCAGGACTTTCATAGTAAAAGCTCAGCCATAGAAATGTGTAATGAACACTTGTAACTAGCAAGGAGTATGAAGTCAATGTAAACCCCACCTGAATGAACTCTTAAGCTGAGTCCTTCTCTACAGAACCAAAAGGAGTGACCAAACCAGTGAGCCTTTGTCACAGAGAAAGAGTGTCTCAGTTTGTCGTTTGTCTTTGTAATAGAGATGCCTGAAGCACAACCAGATATCTACATAACCTCATGTTTAGGCAAATTAGTTGAGAATTTTGCCAGGAGCCCTGTAGTAAAACTTGCATGTATTTATTAGCTCCTTGTTGCTTCAACATATATGTATATGTTTGTGTGGGTGTGCATGCATGCAGTGTGTGCGAGGGAGTGTATATGTTATTGAGTGTGCATAACTGTGTTTGTGCAAATGATATAAGTATGTATGCAGGTATGTGTGCATGTGTATTTATGAATGTACGTGTGTCTGCCTGTCTCATAACATGGTAATATGCATTGTTTATGTTTACAAAATCCATTTGACAATGTTTTTTTTTCCTATGTGTATGTAACAAGCACAATTGATGAATGACAGATGAGTGATTGGAAGGGCCGAATGTAAGACAGGCCTGCGTGCCCAATTTGTTACCCTTTGAAAATAGTGACTGTTCATTCATTCGTTTGTTCAGTACAGTTAAACAGTGAAATAAAGGGCCCTTTTTACACTTTGAGGTGTGTTAGGTATATAATGCTATCCTCATACTTTTGTAGACCAATCGGGACTGACTTAATGAGTGATGTAATCAATATATCACACTTCTTCCCTGGGCATTTCCTGGTAACCATTTTAGTTTGAGTGCCCAGGTCAATTTTAAAAAAAAAATCTGCCTGAGAAGAGATTTGAACACATGGCACCAGACAGGCAGACTAGCATGCTAGCCACAGCACAGGGTGCTCCATATATTAAATATGGGAGGAACATTTTCTTACATCCCTCACTGATGGGTGCCATAAGCTTATGAGGGTAATAACAGCCCACATTTCTATGGCAGAAGCTGAAGCAGATGTATATTCATGTTTACCATGACAATGGTAGCAATGCCAGTTCAGTTATTCCTAGTTCCAGTGATTTGTTTTCTTCCATCTCAACAGGATGAAGATTCTGTATGCCAAGGCAGCCGGTTCAGCCGTTTCTTCTCTGGCATTAATGGAAATAAGCTGGGCAGTGACACTTCTTCCTTGGAGGACATGCTTGTTCCCCATGGTGGGTACACTCTTGTTCTTAACTTGCAGCTTTCATTTTGAATTAATGTTTTAGCTCTGCATGTTTGTTAATGTAGTAAACGAACCGTTGTTGGAGTAACAAAAGTACTGTTGATGTAATAAAGTAATGCTTTGTTGATGTAATCTTCTTCTTACTCTGTTGGTTAGCTTATAATCAACATGTATTTGCATTTTCATTCCATGCATGAACTGAATCGTCTTCTGTATTTGAACACATGACTTTCTATGTTGATTAGTTTTTTTATTTGTGTAATATGTAACTGGAATGAATATCAGGTTCTTGTTTCCCAGTGCCTTCTTGGGCCATTTTGTTACCCTTTCATTTCCTGCTATAATCAGTGCGATAGGATCCACTGCAGTATAGTTCATTATTGACATATTTTGGGCAGTAGAACTTATTCTTGGTGCTTGTTGGATTTGAATGCGTGTTTGATGTTATTAAAGAACTCATTGCTAGTTAGACATGCTGTGATTTATAACCTTTAAAAAAAAACGTGAAGACCTATTTTTAGATCAGATCTTCGCGGTTGCAATTAATTTCCAAAAATTCTAAATACTCAGATCTGAACATCAAAGCCAATTGGCTCACAACCACAACAGTGACATGAAAACCACATACTTTGGCCACATTGAATGTCACAGAGGTTTTGATAGAACAGTAATGGTAGGCATAGTTTCTGAAAGATGAGTCAGGGACAGAGCAACACAACATTGAACACAGGACACCCAGGGCATACAAATGGATGAGACAAGGGAACTGACAAATTATCACGAGTCTTTCTAGTGTTCATGATGATGATCATGATTCTGTTGCTCACCATGATTGTTCTCGCTAACATTTTCTTGCCAGTCCATCTGTTAACCTTACCTTCCCACTGAACTCTTCTCTTCCTCTTGCATGTTTTTCTCCTAATGATGTGTTTTACTTTCTCTCAGATCTCTTAGAAGACAGCCATAACAGCCTTGGCTTGTCATCGCCAACACCTGTGATAGGCACCATGAAACAAGGTTTGGGGTCTCCATGGCAAAGTGGTCAAGCCGTTTGACTTGGGCTCTGAAGGTTGTGGGTTCGATTCCGGGCAGCATCCTTGGGTCCACGAGTGAAATTTTTCGGAGACTCCTGTGGCTCGTCGCTAAAGCTACAGAGTTCGTGCTTTGTGCAGCACTTTCCGTGCTGCGGAATTCGACTGAGCCATATGGGATAAAACCCAGTGCAATGAAGCAATTTTTTTTTTTTTAATGAGACACGGGAAATAACGAATTATCGAGTCTTTCTGGTGTTCATGATGATTACTCTGTCGCTCTCCATGATTGTTCTACCATCCACCATGTTTCCCCGAAAATAATACTGGGTCTTATATTAATTTTAGCAGGGACGCAGAGGTGTTTCCAAGGCACCAAGGCTGGGTTCTATACTGGCCAAGACCTACTGACGCGTCCTCGCCGAGCGTCCTGGTCAACAGGTCCCTTTGGGGTCCTGGCTAAAGTCAGTAGGATCGTTGATTTCTCTGAAGTCAGAGAGTGTCTGCCTGCATGGCAAGGAACCACCAGTCTGCACACCTATAAGCCAGACATGGGACAACAGATACTCCCGCAAACCTCAGGTCCTGTATGACATCACACTGATGTTGGACAACATGATGTCTTCATCCAGCATACAGGACTTCACAAGCGAGCAAGCATTAATTTTAGCTTTAAAAATGCACTAGGGCTTATTTTCAGGGGATGTCTTATATATTTTATTTTTCAGATACAAAAGTCTACATTTATTCATGTACAAAATTCTACATTTATTCAAATACAGCCATGTTTTCTTCATCTGGAACATCGTCATACTCACTAAATCCCAAATTCCGGCCTGAATTTCTTGCGACTCCATTTCCTGTCGAAGCATTTACCCCAGTTTCTCATGACCAGCAATAAAGCTTTCCTTAAATGAGCATTTCTTGTCCACTTGGCCTGCTCGTAGTGCATTGTAACTTTACTTCACATGAGTGACAAGCGATAGTTATGAATCAAACCCGTTCATTATCAAGTGTGCATCAGTGGCGTCTGTACTCTGACTGGCCAATTGGCAACAAGTCTCTCATTCTAAGTGACAATCTTAACTAGGGCTTATTTTAGGTGTAGGTCTTATATTAAAAGCATCCTGAAAAATTGTGCTGATTATAGGGGTAGGTCTAATTTTCGGAGAAACACTAACATCTTGCCAGTTCATCTGTTAACCTTACCTTCCCACTGAACTATTCTCTTCCTCTTGCATGTTTTTCTCCTAATGGTGCGTTTTGCTTTCTCTCAGATCTTTTGGAAGACAGCCACAACAGCCCTGGCTTGTCATCGCCAACCCCTGTGGTAGGCTCCATGGCAGCAGCGCCGCCAACCCAGACAGGTCCAGTACCACAGGGCATGCTCCACTTCCAGGACCCGCTGGAAGCACACAGCAAGGAGCACATGTTTACCCTGCACCAGGACCCGCTGGAAGTACACAGCAAGGAGCACATGTTTACACTGCACCAGGCTCTGATCCCTGTTCCAAACTCAGCCGGGGACAACAATGCATCCTTTGACAAGCCAGCCCTACCTGCTCCTGTGACCGCTTTCTTCAACAGTGCAGTACTCGGAGGTTCCAATGCTTGTAAGTGGAGACCATGTCCAGATTTTTATATACAGGGTGTTTGTAAGGTTTCACTACACTTTGTAGAACAAAATTGAACAATTCTTCTTCCGCTAACACCATTCTGTTTGGAGTGCAAAAAGATTCAGGAGACGACAGCCATTCGCTGCATATTGCTTCATGGCGGACTGTGGGGCACATTTTTTGATGGCATGTATTTCATTCTTCAAATTTATTTTACATATAAAGTGTAGTGAGACTTTACAAACACCCCGTATAACCCTTGTAATTTAGAGATTTGTACTGGAGCTGAGCATTTCAGACTCTGGCATCAACCTCAGGCCCAAATAGATCAGTTTCGTCAGATTGTGTTGACTGTTTGGAGTTATACAAAATAAGAAAAAGGATGGCATAATTGTCTTGGATCCTGGAGTAGTGAGAGATGTTTAGCCTTCTCAGACAAGGGCAAAAAATTGGAGGGACTTCGTGTATGTTGCACATGTTAACAATTCCTGTGGTTGAAAGTCATTCAGAAAAGGTCACTTCCCAGGCAGTTTCCAAATTAGGAAACTATCCACACATCTAAAGCAGGTGTGGTTCTGCTGTACACACATCTATAGCAGATGTGATTCTGCTGTACACAAATTTGGATCTTTGCCGATGCTGTGGAGTGCACTGTATGAGATTCTCCTTCTATGGCCTTTAAGCCCTTAAGGAGATATCGTTCGTGCAATAAAAGTAATCCGTTAAAAATTGTACAACCAAAAAAGAGAAATTTGTTTGGAAAGTCCAAAAGTTGTGTGGGTTTAATTTAGTCGACAATTCTCCCTTAGAGTTGTGAGCCAAAAATCTACCCGCGTTTAACTGTGGTGTAAATCTCACACATATCCCTTCAACCCTGAGCCAGGAATACATGTGTTATGAACTGATGATTTGTTCACCAATGCACATTAGTGCAGCTTAGAGAGAACCATGTTAGGGAGATGCTTGACCTTCCTTTTGTCTCACTGGTTATGACAGTTTATTAAAAACTGGACTTTACTTCAGACATGAAATTTGCTCACTCCACAGGGGAGTAGAGGTGACTCGGAGGTTTACCTTCTGCCTCTTGACAGGTGGTGGGTTTGAATACAGTTGAGGCAGTATTACTCAGGTCATTGTACAGCACACATGTAAGGAGAGAAGGAGGGAGGGTTGGAGGAGAAACATGGATACCAATATTTACTTGCTGTTCTTTTGTTTTTGCGCTCGCTCGCTTTGAACTCAAGCGTGTGGATTAGGTTTCCCTATTACCAGTGTCCCTTGCCATCAGGCAAATCACTCCAACTTCAGAGATACTTGTAATTTACGTCTCCAAGTCAAGGACGAGAGGTCAGCATTGTAGTCCAACTGATCAGTGTAGGGGTTGAACTCCTACCTTAGCATCAGCACTTGATGGGAAAACATCAAAGGGCAGGCACAGAAATAAATATCTGTATGGCCTGGCCAGATGACACAGTCGGGACGAGAAACCAGAGCTGACCCAGGACACATGGTCATGTTATCTGCATGGAACTTGATGATCAGATAATTAGTTACTTTTATTGATTGATTGAGACAAATATGATCTACATTTTGTTGCAGTATTATAGACAGAAAGCGTATTGATTGATTGAGACAGATATGATCTACATTTTGTTGCAGTATTATAGACAGAAAGCGTATTGATTGATTGAGACAGATATGATCTACATTTTGTTGCAGTATTATAGACAGAAAGCGTATTGATTGATTGAGACAGATATGATCTACATTTTGTTGCAGTATTATAGACAGAAAGCGTATTGATTGATTGAGACAGATATGATTATCTACATTATTTAGACAGAAGGCATGTTGACTGATTGGTTGAAGTGTTTGAGTAATACATGATCAGTTATACATTTACCTGTTCCTTCTACCATTGGTTGAAGTGTTTGAGTAATACATGATCAGTTATACATTTACCTGTTCCTTCTACCATTGGTTGAAGTGTTTGAGTAATACATGATCAGTTATACATTTACCTGTTCCTTCTACCATTGGTTGAAGTGTTTGAGTAATACATGATCAGTTATACATTTACCTGTTCCTTCTACCATTGGTTGAAGTGTTTGAGTAATACATGATCAGTTATACATTTACCTGTTCCTTCTACCATTGGTTGAAGTGTTTGAGTAATACATGATCAGTTATACATTTACCTGTTCCTTCTACCATTGGTTGAAGTGTTTGAGTAATACATGATCAGTTATACATTTACCTGTTCCTTCTACCATTGGTTGAAGTGTTTGAGTAATACATGATCAGTTATACATTTACCTGTTCCTTCTACCATTGGTTGAAGTGTTTGAGTAATACATGATCAGTTATACATTTACCTGTTCCTTCTACCATTGGTTGAAGTGTTTGAGTAATACATGATCAGTTATACATTTACCTGTTCCTTCTACCATTGGTTGAAGTGTTTGAGTAATACATGATCAGTTATACATTTACCTGTTCCTTCTACCATTGGTTGAAGTGTTTGAGTAATACATGATCAGTTATACATTTACCTGTTCCTTCTACCATTGGTTGAAGTGTTTGAGTAATACATGATCAGTTATACATGTACCTGTTCCTTCTACCATTGGTTGAAGTGTTTGAGTAATACATGATCAGTTATACATTTACCTGTTCCTTCTACCATTGGTTGAAGTGTTTGAGTAATACATGATCAGTTATACATTTACCTGTTCCTTCTACCATTGGTTGAAGTGTTTGAGTAATACATGATCAGTTATACATTTACCTGTTCCTTCTACCATTGGTTGAAGTGTTTGAGTAATACATGATCAGTTATACATTTACCTGTTCCTTCTACCATTGGTTGAAGTGTTTGAGTAATACATGATCAGTTATACATTTACCTGTTCCTTCTACCATTGGTTGAAGTGTTTGAGTAATACATGATCAGTTATACATTTACCTGTTCCTTCTACCATTGGTTGAAGTGTTTGAGTAATACATGATCAGTTATACATTTACCTGTTCCTTCTACCATTGGTTGAAGTGTTTGAGTAATACATGATCAGTTATACATTTACCTGTTCCTTCTACCATTGGTTGAAGTGTTTGAGTAATACATGATCAGTTATACATTTACCTGTTCCTTCTACCATTGGTTGAAGTGTTTGAGTAATACATGATCAGTTATACATTTACCTGTTCCTTCTACCCGACAGCAACATCCAGCAACAGCAGCTTCAGCACGCAAGATGCGGAGGCACAGCTGAAGGCTATGCTCTTTGGTGGCAACAGGGACTCGGCTCCATCCAGTGGGACAGCATCCCCCGCCAGCTTGCCTCCAAGTATGTACTCACACTTGCATACAATATAAAATAGAACAAAGTAATGCAGCTTTGCAGAACACAATTACGGAAAACGCAGGACGTTGCGGTGACTAGCCTTCATCGGCAAACAAATACATACACAAAACATAATCAAGGGATAAGATATAATCAAGGGACAACATGTAATGAAGGAAAAGAAAAGACACTACAGTGACTTATTAAGGCATAAGAACGGGATGAGAATGGAAATATGACAAAATTGGAACAGTGAAGAGGAATAAAGAAAATTGAAAATAATGTGCTACTTAACTCAGAATGCCAGGCTGTGATATTATCCCTGTGATTATATGTTGTGTTTTGTGTATGTATTTGTTTGCTGATAAGGAAAACCTCATCAATATCAAGTGCCCGGCCTGCTGCTGGCGTAGGCATTTATGTCTCTCCACAGATCTCTGCCTCCCCCCCCCCCTCTCTCTCTCTCTCTCTCTCTCTCTCTCTCTCTCTCTCTCTCTCTCTCTCTCTCTCTCTCTCTCTCTCTCTCTCTCTCTCTCTCTCACTCACTCACTCAGCTATAGGGTATTTGGGAGCAGACTACTTTGTGTTGATATTGATGGTATGAGTGACAGCCTTCAGAAAGCAATAGCAAACTACTGAATAGTAAAATTGCCTAGTAAACAATAAACAGCCAATGAATGCTGGGGTTGAGTGCAACGTCGCATAAAAGGACATGCAACTCTGCTGATGATATTCCTCCATGCCACCATCTCAATCCATCCAACATCATTTCTCTTGGTCTGCCTCTGACTCTCTTCCCCTCGATCTTTCCAGTTGTCACGGTGTTCTCCAATGCCTCTCATTTCATCGCATGACCAAAGAAATTAGACATAATTCTACATTTCTCTTGGTCTGCCTCTGACTCTCTTCCTCTCGATCTTTCCAGTTGTCACGATGTTCTTCAACGCCTCTTTTCTCATCGCATGACCAAAGAAAACTGTTTGTTTCTTTCTTATTGTTGAATATAATGTTCTAGTTTCATTAGTCTCTTTCAGGCATATTTTGTTAGTTACTTTGCAGTCCAAGGAATTCACATTCGTCTCAGGAACCACATCTCTGTTGCTTCCAAGTGCTCTTCCTAATTTATCCATTTACATTCCAAAATTCACAGCCATGCAGCAAAACTGGTTCTATATAGCACTTCAGAACTCTTTCTTACATTCAATGATAGTGACTTATTACATAAAATATTCTTCATTTTCTGAAATGCAGCCTTTGCTTGCCCTTATGTGCTCTTGATCTCTGTTGTGCATCTTCCATCTGATGTTATAAATACCCTAGGTATTTGAAATTATCCACTTGGTTAAGAATTTTCCCTTCTGTTTCTATTTCACATTTTGGTGTCACCTTTTTCTTTGATATCACCAGCACAAGCATAGACACACACACATACACGTCTCTGCAGATGTCATTCACTTGTTTTTTTTGTTCTGCAGGTGTCATCTCACTTGTTTCTTTGTTCTGCAGGTGTCATCTCACTTGTTTCTTTGTTCTGCAGGTGTCATTTCACTTGTTTATTTGTTCTGCTGATGTCATCTCACATGTTTCTATGTACTGCAGGTGTCCAGCGAAAAGTGAAAACTGTAGCGGAACTGGAGGCTGACATGCATCAAAACTCGCCCCACAAGTCCAGCAGCGGACTGTCAGTTAAAAGCAGTGTCAGCAACACAGCCGCCAACACTGAGGACATGGCTGCATTTAACAAGCTTCTAATCATGTTCAACGCTGCTTCCGAGGTCAGCCAGAATCACGTGAGTGTTTGTCCCATCGCCATGTGAATTTGGTAGTTGATCAAGAGTCATCTCGGAGGTCAGCATAGCCGAATGAATAACAATGCACATTTTTAAACATCTGGTGTGCTGATGCCGAGGTAAGGGGTTTAACCCCTGCACTGGAAAGTTGTTGACTTCTCTTCCTTGACTTGGGAACGTAAGTCACATGTACCTGTGAAGTCGGATTGGGTTCGCCTGATGGCGAGGGACACTGGTAACAGGGAAAGCTAATCCACACAAAAGTCAGCCCATTGCTACTAGAAGTAGTGTATATGGACTACGCTTGAGTTCAAAGTGAGCAAGCATTAAAAAAAAAATCATCATCATCATCATGTATTAGATCCCTTGCAGAACATCGTCCTCATCATAGCCCACTGAAAGGACTCTTGTCTTTTGCCGGTTTCCTAAGCACTATAGCTGGATACACCAGTTTGTTTTTTGTGCATATTTACTTGAACAGTCACAGAGCTTTTGTAGTTTCTCCAGCGGGACATTTCCTAAGTGTAGCTTTGTCATAGTCTGATAGTGTGTGCTCCAAAATGATTTTGTTTCCCTTTTGTGTCTTCAGACCCCGACTGAAGCACAAGCCACCCGTACAGCTTTTGGGGTGGTTCCAAGTCATAATGAGTTCAATCATGTAAGTTGGAAGTAGCTGGCTGTCATTGTTCAGTGTTTAGGTGACTTCATAGCTTGCCAGATTAGCTTAATGGTGATTTGGGGGTTTTCACGTCACTTTTATGGTAATTTATTATTTTTCATGTTTTAACATTTGCAGTTATTTTTACTTTGGCTTATGGTTTTTCTAATAATTGTAATGGTAATTCTAGCTTTTCAAATCAGTTTAATGATCACAGTTTTACACATAGTGCAGTGCTTATAGTTTTTCAGGATATTTTAAATGTCAGTTTAATGGTAATTCTAGTTTTTCAGATCAGTTTAATGGTTATGGCATTGACGGGGAACATAAAGGTAGATTGCTGTTTTATAGGCCGAATTGGTTTATAAGCCCACTACCCATTTTGTAGTTTCAGCATTTCAACATATGAACTGTTAATACAGCTTTGAGAAGTGTGCAATGTTGATACAGTGATTTGTATATTCAGCAGCTTATACATTGGCTCATGTCTAAATGTCATCTAGTCTGTGTGAAGTTTTGTTACTTCCTATGCTCATGGAAATATCTTCTGCTTAGTGACACCTTAGATACAGCTGGAAAATCCAGTCAATCATGAATAAGGCCACAAACCTTAAGTTTGTCAACCACAAGTTGCTTGGTAGCCTATGTTCCATTGGGGGTTGAAAGGTGGATAATGATGTATCTGCTTAATATGATGTGGATAAAACAGTTTGTATCTGGATATCATCATCATGTGCCATGTTGATAAATGAGGGTGGTCATGGTTCTCACACAATCATTGGTCGTGGATATGCTCTTGTGTCCTTGTCGCAGTTATGTCATGTGACCAAGCTCTCCAGGTATTTATCTCTTTGCCGTCCCCTTGATCTTTTCCAATCAAATGAATTCATGATTCGTCAATTCACAGGATAGATATAGACACAACTAACAGAGAGAGAGACAGTGCGTGCGTGCGTGGTTTTTTTTTTGGTTTTTGTTTAGGGTAAGTTAATAAGTAAGTCACAAATGTCTGTAGAAAAATAACTAAAGATGATAACAACTTGAAACTAGTTTATTTTTGTACATACATTGTCCCTTTATTTCTCAAAATAATTTCCACTAACATTGATGCACTAATCCCATCGCTTTATCAGTCCTCCCAAACCGGCTGCATAGAACTGCATGCTCTGTTTTCTAAACCACGTTTTCATGTCACATTCAACTTCGCGAAATGTCTCCCGCCAAGGTGGATTTCCCGTTTATGCTGATAAATGTTTGTCCCATAAAGCGGTGCATAGCTGGGTAGAAAACGTTACAAGGGTGGGTCAATAAGTAAGTCACACAGTTCTGTGGGATGGTAGATCAATGAAAAAAAAGCACGCAGTTCTATGCAGCCGGTTTGGGAGGACTGGTAAAATGATGGGATAAGTGCATATTCGTCTCAAGAACCACATTTCTGCTGCTTCCAAGTTCTTCCTAATTTGTTCATTTACATTCCAAGATTCTCTGCATACAGTAAAACAGGTTCTATATAGCACTTCAACAATCTCTTTTTTACAGTCAATGATAGCAACTTATTGCATAAGATATTCTTAATTTTCTGAAATGCAGCTTTTGCTTGCCCCATTCTGCTCTCTCTCTCTCTCTCTCTCTCTCTCTCTCTCTCTCTCTCTCTCTCTCTCTCTCTCTCTCTCTCTCTCTCTCTCTCTCTCTCTCTCTATATATATATATATATATATATATAGAGAGAGAGAGAGAGAGAGAGAGAGAGTTACATCACTTGTTTGATCACTGCATTATGAATAAATAGTAATTTATTATGTGTGGGGCACATATTGTAAGAAGGTTACATTTCTATTCCACAGGCTGTCATGAGAAATAAAGAGGAGCAGATGAATCTTCAGCAGCAGTCCTTACACATTGGCCAGCAGTCAAGTCACTCGCAGCCGCTGCTGACACAACTTCCACCTCACCTCCCACCACCTTCACATCTGCATTCCCACCAGCAGATGCTGGCGCTGAGTCAGCAGCCGCCGCCACCGCTGGTCAACCATCAGGTGCACTCTCAGCAGTTGCAGAAACCACCATCAATGCAACAGCATCACCACCACCACCATCACCAGCAGAATTCTGTACTGAATCACACGAAGCACCTCTCTGGTATGTTTGTTGTTTGGTGCATTGCAACAGATAGAACATCAGAAGTCAGAGTATTAAGAGCATGCATATTTCTGTCCAGGTATGAAATATGGATGCTTAATAAACCAGCTGGAAAGCATGTACTGGCAACTGGCCAACTTGACAGACAATTTCATCCATTCATTCAGTAGCATTCCTTTGCAGAATCTCGCTCCCATAACAACCTTCCAGAAAACTTCCTTTTATTTAAGATGTCCTGCGTCCGATACACCCATCTGGAGATCATCTGCCACATACTGCACCCATCTTCTCTTTGGCTTTTCTCTTCCCGGGCATATACTCCTCCATTATTGTTCTCTCCAAACTTTCATGACATTTCTAGTGACCAAAGTATTTCAGATTTCTTTGTTTTATCATCTTTAGTAGCCAACCTTCTTCAGTCTTAAAATCTTGTCGTATGGATGCATTTGTTCTTTTCTGTATCCAAGATATTCTTAGAACCCGTCTAAACGCATTTATGCACATTTCAGCTTATTTAGTCATGGTTGTTAGGGTTTCTTGGCAAGTTTTGCAGAAGGTAGTTTGCAGATAAAAAGTCGCTTAAAAGTCGACAGGGTCGACTTCATCGCACAGGGTTTTATCCCATATGGCTCGGTCTCTTTCCGCAGCGCGGAAAGCGACACACAAAGCACGAACTCCGTAGCTTTTAGCGACGACCCACGGGAGTCCGAAACATTTAACTCGTAAACTGAAGGGTGCGGCCCGGAATCGAACCCACAACCTTCGGAGCACGAGTCAAACGGCTTGACCACTTCGCCACAGAGACTCCAAAAAATGGTATAATAACTACAGCCCATGGTGGGTTGATGATGGATGCAGGACCTATTCAGGAAATGAGCGTCATTGTAGTGGACTTAAAGAGTTAAAACTCACTCTTTCAGATGATTACCAATCAAACAAGCAGGATGAAACTAGGTGATTTCATAACCACAAAGCCAGCCCAAACACGACCTTCACGATCAGTTAACAGATTAGTATGACAGGATGCATGGAAGCTACTAAATAACTTGGTTCTAAATGGGAATGCTATTCTGTGACTAACAAACTTTAAAAAGCACCTATCTGTTAGACACTTGTCTCCTGGCTCTGTTTTCAAATCCTCGTTGAGTGGAGATTTATTAAAATTGACCTACACTCCCTGGTCGACTTCCTGGTCAACACTAAATGGGTACCAGGGCATATATTTTTTTCTTATTAACCCTTTACAGGGCAGACGTTTGTTCGTTTTCTAGTCCTGAACGGGCAAGATATTTGAGCTTCGGTAAAATTGTGGGTTACGTTAGTAAAAACATCACATATAAGGTGTTAGTCAACAGATTTTAGTAAAATAAAAAAGGTGAAGGAAAAAGCATGCAGATTATTTTACTCGTGGGAATGTTGCCGGTAATCCACACATGAACACAAATATTTACAAAATACAACATATTGTTTGTGATTGTCAGTCATTTATTCGGCAATTTACAAACACATTTTAAGAATCGGAATCCATCCATCCATCATGTGCCATGCCGGTAAGCGTGGGCGGTCATGTTCTGCCATCTCACTCGATCACCAGAGTCGTGGATCAGCTCCGTGTTTCTGTCTCGACCATGCCACAAGGCCAAGCCATCCATGTACTTGCTTCTAGGTCTTCCCCTTGGTCTGTTCCCCTCGATCTTACCAGTTGTCACCAAATTCTCCAATCCATTTCTTCTCATAACATGCCCAAAAAATGTTGACTGTCTACGTCTAATTTCTCTAATCAATTTACGATCTTCATTTGTTTCTTGAAGGACTTGTTCATTGGTCTTTCTGGCTGTCCATGGTATTCTTTGCATTTTCCTCAGAAACCACATCTCTACAGCCATCAGATGTTTTTTAGCCTGACTGCTCATTGTCCACGCTTCACATCCATACAAAAGTACAGGTTCAATGTAGCATCTCAACACTCTTTTTCTCGTTTCAATTGACATCTTTTTATTGGTCAATATGTTTTTCATCTTGCTAAAGGCTACTTTTGCCATTGCGATTCTTGTTCTAATCTCTTCAAGGCATCTCCCATCAGATGTTATTACTGTTCTGAGATAATTGTACCTGCTCACTTGTTGAAGAATATTCCCATTTACTTGTATATTAAATTAAAATGTTTTGCGTATCCTTTTACAGGACTTAGCTGTCAACAGCAGCATCTTTCAGCTGTCTGTTGATCTCTTGGCAAGATTACGCTCAGTAGTTTGCCATTGCTTTCTGAGCGGCCGGCTCAGTATCCGCAAGTCACGAGCGGGGGTCGAACCACCTCAGTTCTCGCTCCGCTGCGAGACTCTGCGTGATAAACGGGATTACAGAGAGAAAGTGTTGTAACCCCACAGCCAGAGAGACCGGCTACTTGTATATTACATTGTGGTATTTCGTCCTTCCTAGTGACGACCATAATCTGTGTCTTTTTACAATTTAATTCTAACCCTAGTTGTTCACTGTGTGTAACAATCGCATCTACTAAATTTTGCAGGTCCTGTTCATTGTCTGCAATCAAGACTGTATCATCTGCATATCTAATGTTATTGATGCATCGTCCCCCAATGTTGATTCCTTCCATATCTTCAATATTTCTGAAAATACTTTCACTGTACAGGGAAAACAGATCTGGAGACATTACACATCCCTGAATCAGAATCACTTTCTTTAAAGTACGAGTCACGCCTGCTAACGCTGATCACTGATATCTAGCTCCGATTAATAGTCAACTTTGTGCCCTTCAACGTCACTTAAATTGAACCCAGCAAAATCTCCGCTATCACTTGAAGAATCGTCAAAGTCCATTTTGAAATACAAAGCATAAAAACCCACAAAAACTATTAAAAAATCCGTTCAAATTCAAAGTTCACGCTTGCAAATGGCGGCCACGTTGTCAAGCTATCGGCGAAACCAAAAGTAGACAATCGGAAACCTCAGAAAGCCGCGAACTCGCGTTTTTACAATGCTTAGTACTCACGGGCGCTTTTGGATGTTTTACCCGTCCACGGGTAAAGCTGCGTATGGCCGCTACGCCCGGTAAAGGGTTAAATAACCAGTCTTCTTTAATATTGAGTTTTTGTTGGGTAACTTTTATCGCAGCACCTTGTATTAATCAGGTAAAATTTGAAATAAGACTTCACAGTTATGTGCTTTTCCATACACATCAACCATTTGAATAATGAATAATCATGAAACCTGGACCATTATTTCCAGGTATGATGAACAAACCGCAAGTTACCGCTGGTCTTCCGCAGACGATGGTATCACATCCTAACTCACTGATAAGGCCCCGGGCCCAAAGTGGAGGCCCCCTGGTATCTTCGGACCTGATTTACAGCCTGATCCAGCAGAATCCAACCATTGTGATGAATCCAGCTTCACCGGGTCCCAGCATGGCAGCTATTCTGGCATCCCAGCAGTCGGGGGTGTCTAGCACGGCTCGAATCCCGTCACCACTCAGTATGTATTGTAATAGGCTGGTATGTAAGGAGGGGGGGGGGGGGGACGTGTATGGTGTCTAGCACGGCTTGAATCCCGTCACCACTCAGTATGTATTGTAATAGGCTGGTCTTTAGGGGGGGACATGTGTGTTGTTTAGCACGGCTCGAATCCCGTCACCACTCAGTATGTATTGTAATAGGCTGGTCTGTAGGGGGGGGGGGGGGGGGGGGGCGTGTATATGGGTGAGAGAGAGAGAAGATTAGATATTTAGAGCATCTTTGTGTGTATGGTAGCTTAAAAAATAGAATCTTCCCTGTCATTCCATCCATCATGTGCCATGCCGATAAACGCTGGCAGTCATGTTTTGCCATCTCACTCGATCACCAGAGTCGTGGATCAGCTCTGTGTTTCTGTCTCGACCATGCCACATGGCCAAGCCATCCAGGTATTTACTTTTTGGTCTTCCCTTTGGTCTCCTCCCTTCAATCTTGCCAGTTGTCACCAAGTTCTCCAATTAATTTCTTCTCATAACATGCCCAGAAAATTTTGACTGTCTACGTCTAATGTCTCTAATCAGTTTACGATCTTCATTTGTTTCTTGTAGAACTTGTTCATTGGTTTTTCTGTCTGTCTGTGGTATTCTTTGCATTTTTCTCAGAAGCCACATCTCCACAGCCATCAGATGTTTTTCAGCTTGTCTGCTCATTGTCCACGCTTCACATCCATTTAAAAGTACAGGTTCTATGTAGCACTTCAACACTCTTTTTCTGGTTTCAATTGATATCTTTTTATTGGTCAGTATGTTTTTCATATTGCAAAAGGCTACCTTCGCCATGGCAATTCTTGTTCTAATCGCTTCAAGATTCTTCCCCGTAATTATTTTCATCATAATCATAATTATCACCACCACTTAATATTTCCATCTCACTGCTGCTGTTATCACTACCACCATCATCATCGTCATTGCCACTGCCATGACTGTCACGATCATCATATCATCATCACCTCTGCTTCTATCATGGCCTTGATTTTCACAATCATCACTATCACTGCCTTAGTTATCATTATCACCACTACTATCATCATCAGTTGTTTGGTCACATTATGAGAAGAAATAAATTGGAGAACTTTGTGACAACTGGCAAGATTGAGGGGAAGAGAAATGGGGAAGGCAGAGAAGTAAATATCTGGATGACTTTGCCACGTGGCATGGTCGACAACACTGAGCTGATCCACGACTCTGGTGATCGAGTGAGATGGCGAAACAGGCTGCCCACACTTATTGGCATGGCACATGATGATTATGATCATCATCACCACCGTATTCATCATCATCATCATCATTATTACTGCTTTAATTTATCAACATGACAATCATTACCTTCATTATCATAATCACCGCTGTAGTTATTATTATCATAATTAGTCACCATCTTTATTGTTATCAACATAATCACAATCACTTTCAGCATGGCACATGATGATAATAACACTGGGGTGACCAATTCTGTTCTTTGATGCCTTTCCCTCCCTGACAATTCTGAAACTTATATGGTAGGTATTTTCTGGGGATAATCTAACGGCGATTGTCTGAAAGAGCCTAGTGAAACTTGAACATTATATACAACCATTAGAAAGAGACAAACAGCTTTCTTTGGTCATGTGATGAAAAGAGAAGCATTGCAGAACGTGACAACCAGACAGCCAAATGTGAAAAGAAGAGGTGGCAGACCAAGAGAAATGATGCTGGATGGGCTGAGACGCGAGGCATGGAGGAATATCATCATCAGTGTTGAGAAGGTCTCAGAGACCGAGGAGCAGTGTAAATTAGTTGAGGATGAGAAGGAACTGCAGGAGGAAGATATGCTGATGCTAAGATGAAGAGGGAAAAGATGATGATGTTGAAGGAATAGCTGAATTTACAGGTTGATGTTTTTTATCTTCATTGTATATGGGTTCCCAGCATTGGTGAAGGAATGATGACGCGATTCGCCGTCCCGTATAGCTACTTTGAAACATAACTACAGCTGACTGCCTTGCGTTGGTTGTAATAAAATGGTATGAGCGTCGGCCGTTCAGAAAGCAGTGGCAAACTACTGAATGTAAACTTGCCTAGTAAATCACAAACTGGCAAACAATGCTGGGGTTGACTGCGACGTCCTGTAAAAGATATCTAACTAACTAACTATGTACAAGTTATTATTGTGTGCAGTGCTCATAAAAATGTATTATTGGTTGCAGTGTTTAGTCAGCAGCCACCGCTACATCTGAATGCACCGTCACCGATACATCCTGGTCAGCTTAGTCCAAGGTCACTGACTGTAGGCACCAACTTGACCACCGGGGCTCTTGGTGTAAGTCTGAACACTAGTGTTAACTTATTCACTGTGTCCTCATTGGTCACATTAGTTTTGACCTCTTCAGTATGTCGTTTTGTGAGTGTTAACATTAGTTTTGCCATTTTAACTGTGTCATCATTGTGTTAACATTAGTTTTGACCTTGTCACTGGGTCATCATTGAAAGTATTAACATTAGTTTTGACCTCTTAACTGTGTCATTGTTGTAAGTGTTAATATTAGCTTTGACCTGTTCACTGTATCATCATTGTTAGCGTTAACATAAATTTTGACCTCTTCACTGTGTCATTGTTGTAAGTGTTAACATTAGTTTTGATCTCTTCACTATGTCATCATTGTAAGTGTTAACATTAGTTTTGCCATCTTCACTGTGTCATCATTGTTAATGTTAACAATAATTTTGACCTCTTCACTGTGTCATCATTGTACATGTTAACATTAGTTTTGACCTCTTCGCTGTGTCATAATTTTGTAAGTATTAACATTAGTTTTGGCCGTTCCACTGTGCCATTTTGTAAGTGTTAACATTAGTTTTGACAGCTTCACTGTGTTTTTTAAGTGTTAACATTAGTTTTGACATCTTCACTGTGCCATCATTGAAAGTGTTAACATTTACAGGATGTTGCAGTCAACACCAGCATTGTTTTGCTGTTGTGATCTCTTGGCAAGTTTACGTTCAGTAGTTTGCCATTGCTTTCTGAATGACCGGCACATATACCATTTTCATAAAAAAAACAATGCAACGCGGTCTGTTGCCAAATGATGTGCAGCTGTGTTTCAACCGTGGGTATGCGGGATCATGAACTGCATCCGTAACCCCTTTGCCACGGAGCCGGTATTGTAACAAGTGTTAAAATAGACTATAAACATCTTTTTCATGTGATGAGGCATTTTGGGTATATGATGGTGGTCCCACACATTTAGACCAATCAGTACTTAGAATTTTGTTTTGTCTCTTTCTTTCTGTTTCTGTCTCTTTCTTTCTGTTTGTCTCTTTCTTAGTATTGTATATAGAACACTATATACAACAATAAGAAAGAGACGAACAGCTTTCTTTGGTCATGTAATGAGAAGAGAGGCATTGGAGAACATCTTGACAACTGGAAAGATCGAGGGGAAGAGAGGCAGAAGCAGACCAAGAGAAATGATGCTGGATAGATTGAGACGGTGGCACGGAGGAATATCAGCAGCAGAGCTGATCCAGAAAACCAAAGACCGAGATCTGTGGAGAGCCATGAACGCCTACGCCAGCTGGCAGGGCACTTGATGATGATGAGTACTTAGAATATACAGTCAATAACACACTGGCAGCCTTCTCAGAAAATGTCCTGGTACACATTTAGACCAATCTGTACTTGGGAGATATGGTCAGTCACACGCTGGTAGTCTTCTCAGAAAATAGCCTCGTACACATTTAGACCAATCAGTGCTTGGGAGATGTGATCAGTCACACGCTGGTAGTCTTCTCAGAAAATAGCCTGGTACACATTTAGACCAATCAGTACTTGAGAGATGTGGTCAGTCACACGCTGGTAGTCTTCTCAGAAAATAGCCTGGTAGACATTTTAGACTGGGTCAGCCTAGGACCCCAGGTCAATGAAAAATATCCCACCTCAAATGGAATTGGAACACATGATCGCCAGGCCAACGGACAAGCATGGCTACACTAGCGCGGCTGCCAAGGATGTCTTCTTTTTCAGCCTATATCCCCCAAGGGAACATATTCCCACAACCAACTCATGCCAACCTTTCCTAGCTTGTGCCATCTCTTTCCATGTCGTTCCTATGTTATTAACCTCTCTGATTCTCATTTCCTCATGTTTTTATATTTCTTTTGCACTATGAGATCCAGAAACGAGTGGCACTATGAACATGTTTTCTCATTTTAGTTTAGTTTAGTCAACTGATCAACATCATGGCACACGGGTGTAACCCATAAGTGATCCGTTCTACTCCTAACTCAAGCCTGAGTCTGGAGAATCTCAGCACGGTGCATGAACTCCGTAGCACCAGCGAGGATCCTGAAATACTTTGGGTAGATTTTTAACTTGAAATGTTGCCAGAGCAACATTTACATTTGCCCATTTGTACAACAGTTTAGTTGGAGTGTCTATGCTAGCTTTAATATCTTCTGTTGGTACTCCATCTTGACTAGCAGCTTTCCCATCCTTTATCATGTATGTTAATACCGATATGATAAATGTCATTTTCTGTGTTGTGGTCTGGTGATACCAACATTATGTGTGTAAATGCTGCATGAATATTTTTTTTATTTGAAGAGGGATTTCCTGAAAACCTCTATTATATCAGAATGGAAAATCTGAATTTTTCAAATAGTCGCCATTCTGTTATCTTGCAGTCACCCACTGGAATGAGGTCGCCAGTTTTGGCTCGTGTACTCAGCCCTCAAGAGTTGTCAGTTCATGCCCAGGCTGTCATGCAGAGTGCTCTCATCAAGCAACAGCTGCATGACCAGAACATGCGCTACCAGAAGAAACAACAAGAGAGGTAACTACAGTGCTAAGTTCAAGTTTATCTGTTGTGTTCGCCTTTAATTATTGTTGAGGATAGATTACTTTTTTAATCAAAGTTTGATACATTAATTAACTGTAGTTACCTCATTAGTGAAAGATGAGAATATTACTGTTTGTTGTTAGTCACTTTTAAAACTTCACGGCGAAGGGTCACCCCATAATGTTGCATTTTTGTGCCAATGAATATCACACAAAATGCTCCTCACTGTCCAATGTTAAAAGACAGACAGCAGTCCCGACAAACCAACATATATGCATAAGGCCGCTACCAGAATGCTAACACAACAGTCTCATCTCATCTTGTTCCTCTTGTACCTTGCAGTGTGGAGGTGAAGTATAAACATCAGGAGTGTGCCCGTTTATGGGCTTAATGTATCAATATTCCCGTGGACTCTATTTCCTCTGTCCATAATTTATGTGGTCGGCCTATTCCTCAGCTTCCATCTGGTCTGTACATCATTGCTTGTTGTGATATACTGTTAGTTTATAACCTAGTTACATGGCTAAACCATTTTACTTGTTGCCTTCTAATAAAATGTGGTGCTGCTGTAACTTTAGTCCTGATTTCTTTATGTCTGATCTTATCTCTTCTTGATACATTGAGTATTCTTTTCAAGAATCTCATTTCTGTTGTTGTGATTTTTCTTTTCTCTTTTTCTGTCATTGTCCAGGTTTGGCATTGGTAGCATAGAGTTGGTAGAAAGATTGTGTTGTATAGTGTATAGTGTTGTATAGTATAACACAGCAGTCTGCCACTAAAATTACTGTTTGTCGCCGATAGAAACAGCAGTCACTAGAAAAGCAGTAGTTGCACACACTGTATAGTCAAAACCAGCCAGTTCAACAGCCAGCCAGTTCAGCAACCAGCCATCCGTCATTATTCTGAACATACAGTTCACATTACAAACAACCACAGACAGATGTAAAAGCATTCCACATGAAATCCACAGTTCAGTGTTACTCTATGCACTTAACTCAGTAGCTGGGCAACGGAACCATGCACTATCAGTCCAACATGAGGAACATGCCTAAGCAAATGGTATCCAGAAGCAAAACACTCCAAAGGCTTTAACAGCTCAACAGCCTTTCCACCATATTGGACCGGAAATCTCGCAGTACTGTTATTCTTGCTGACCTTTTTCTTTCAAATATGTGGAACCCAACTCATGTTCCCTATTAATGGCTTAGCAAAGCAACACCCTGATCATTCTACATTGCAATGATAGGAAGAGCAAAGTTAAATACATCAATTTTTTGCCGTGCCTGCTTGTCGAAGTTGAATACATGAATATTACACTTTATTAACCTTTTAAAAAATCAAATCTGCGTATAATATTACCCTGTCTTGAACCTACCAGAGCGAAGTCACCAAGCCAACAACAGATAAATGCAGCAAAGTCTCAGCTTCCATCTCAAGTCGCTGCTTCTTCACTGCCACCTAAGGTGAGTGAATGGCGTATGTGTGCACATAAGTAGTATTGTCTTAGCTTATGGCAGTTTGACTTAATGCCACTTTCGACTTATGATATTTTTCTGTTGCCACCTTACTGTAAACATGCTGGCGCAGCATTTGACGATTAATTTAAGAGAGGAAAAATTATTTTCAGGAGAAGGTAATTTAAGAAAAAACTTTATAAATGTTAAAATCCCGGCAACAGTGATTTAGAGTTTAAAATTTGGGAAAAGCAAAAAAAAATAAAAACCCTTTAAATTTACGCATCGTAACCTGTAAATCCCAAATGAAATGAGGGTGAATTTGGTAATTGTGGGTATCTGTCAATCTTCATATGTATGGGGTCATCTCTGGTAAATTGCAAACGCACAAGTTATCAACTGTCCATTGTTCCCATTTTATTGGGGGGTGCATAGGCAGTGAGATGTCGGTTTAGTACAGTTGTCGCTTTAGTGTCGAACTTCAGCCTACAGTTAAACCAATGATCTTAGTTTTCTGTGGGGGACTCCCAGTTTCTTTCTGCTCTTAATTCAGCATCTGTGATTCAGAGGCATACAGGAGTGTGGGCAGCATATAACATCCTGGAACTTGTGTTCTGACTTCAGTGGACAAGAGGCAGAGGCTGACCAAGAGAAATGATGCTGGATGGATTGAAACGGTGGCATGGAGGAATATCAGCAGCAGAGTTGATCCAGAACACCAAATACTGAGATATGTGGAAAGACATGAATGTCTACGCCAGCTGGTATGGCACTTGATGATGATGATGATGACAGTCTATTTAGCCAACTCTTTTTGATTTCCAACTGCCTTTGTTTTTTTCAAAACACGCACACAGGCCTTACTAGTTTTTTACCTTTATTCCAGTAGGTGGAAAGTCCCAGGATCAGGGGGAATGTAATTTCCTTGTGTTCCTCCTCCTCATTGTTCTACCTTCCATCTGCCAGTGGAAAATAGGCCCGTCAACTAACTCACACCAAGCTCTTTATAGACTTGTTGATGATTGGTTGGACTGTGCAGCTAAAGTTGTCTACAGGATGAGGCAGACAGGCGTATGCCGACACACCATGGTAGCTTCTTATGCCATGCATCATGGGTTACAATGTTGTTATTGATTGCTGGACTTGTGGCCCCAGCAACACACAGCTTTTCTCCGAACTTTTACGTCTCCGATGACTTTGTCAGGATAATAACGACTTCCGTCAAAAAGCCCACAAAATATTGGATTTCTTCCGCCTTCGTGGCTATCCTGATAAAGTTTTGTCTACAGCTCTTTACCGCTGTCAGTCTATCAGTTGTGCCAAGGCTCTCTCTTCCAGGCCTAAACCATGAAACAATAGGCCGATCCTTTCATTAACCTACCATCCCCATAATATTGCTGTCAAGAATATCCTCCTTAGGCATCTATCTATTCTCCAGGCAGACGCTATCACTCGCGATGTCTTTTCAGAGGCCCCTCTGGTGGCTTACAGGCGGGATCGTAACCTCAGGGAAGTGCTGGTCCATAGTAGTCTACCCCAACCTCATAAGTCTCTTCTTGGCACGATGGCTTATCTTCGATCACGTAAGACCTGCCCACATGTACTTCAAACCCAGAGTCTGGCATTTCCTAAGACCACTTTCCACATACGTGCGGGTTTCTCATGCATGAGTCACAACATTATCTATGCGATCGTCTGCACACGTTGTGACATGAGATATATTGGAGAGACAGGTCTATGTCTTGCTGACAGATTTATGCAACACCTATCTGATATCAACAGTGGTGCCCAGAAACCGGTACCAATGCACTTCAATAGTTCTGACCACTGTGGCATGGCGGATATACAGGTCACGGCGCTCAAATCATGCGCATCTCACGAACGTGATCGTAAGACACTGGAAAACCGCCCCATCTTCCAGTTGGGTTCACTCTCCCCTCACGGCCTCAATGTCCAACATAGTTTCATTTAACTTCCAGCTTCCCCTCCCCTCTTTTCTATACCCGCAGTTGTATAGCCCACTAGAATAACGGGTTAGCATATCCTTTACACTTTACAGGACATTGCAATCAACCTAGCATTACTTTTGCCGTTAGTGATTTCTTGGCAAGTTTGCGTTCAGTGGCTTGTCATTGCTTTCTGAGCGACCTGCATTCATGCAATCCTATGCTAACCAACACAGGGCGTACTGCATTTCAAGCGCCAGCTAGCTGTGTTCCTACTGGGTATGTGGAACTGCGAACTAAAACCTTAGGGTTAGCATATCCTTTACAGGACATTGCAATCAAACCTAGCATTACTTTTGTCGTTAGTGATTTCTTGGCGAGTTTGTGTTCAGTGGCTTGTCATTGCTTTCTGAGCGACCTGCACTCATGCAATCCTATGCTAACCAACACAGGGCGCACTGCATTCCAAGCGCCCGCTAGCTGTGTTCCTACTGGGTATGTCGAACTGCGAACTAAAACCTTTGCCACAGAGCCGGCTATAGTTCACTGCTGATCCGCTTTTAACCTTTCGCTCACGTGGGTGTCTCCTCCCCCCCCCCATACCCCCATCCCTCCCATCGAGCAGCTTAGCCAATCCCTGTTACCCATTGACCCGCCGTTTCAAACCAAACATCCGGTCCTTTCTACCCTCATCAAACATTTAGCGCTCAAGGCGCATTCAACCAAGACAGGATTCAGATAAATAACCTCTGTATTTTCATGTAGTGTTCCTCGATTAGTTTTATGTCTGTGTTGTTTTGTTCTATGCTGACGAAGGCTTTGGCCTCAATGTCCATTTTGTTTCTTGTAATCGTGTTCTAGTAAAGCTCACAATCTACTTATCTTTTTATTTTTTTGGTGATTCATTTTAAAAAATACCACACGGAGGTCAGCATGGCCGAATGGATAAGAACACGTGTTATTAAACATCCGGTGTGCTGATGCTGAGGTAAGGGATTCAACCCCTACACTGGACAGTTAGACTAAAATGTTGATCTATCGTCCTTGACTTGGTGATGTAAATTACAAGTACCTCTGAAGTTGGAGTGGGTTCGCGTGATGGAGAGGGACACTGCTAATAGGGAAAGCTAATCCACACACAAAATTCAGTCCAGCACTACTAGAAGTAGTGTGTATGCCTACGCTTGAGTTTAAAGTGAGCGAGTGCAAAAAGAATACCACACAAACAAATAAGAGATTTATTATGGTGACTCTTCCTTGGTCTGTTTGAGCTGAAAGTGGAAACCGTACTGCTAGACCACTCAGCCACCATGGTAACTGTAAGTTTTCTTTTATGTAAATTATAGCACTGAACTGTCTGAGTGATGTAAACAGTTGGCTGGCCACTTGCCACTTGGTCATGTACAACCTAACTAACAAAAATAATGCAGGAATGATTTGTTTCACTGGAATTAACAGATGCCAGGAAGCACGCCAGGTTGGCTATTCACAGCCAGGCATTAAAACAAAACAGACACTAAAGGACTGAAGTGTATCACTGAAGTTAAGATTCCATGCACTTTGCCAGCCAGGCTGTTTACAACCAAACATGAATAGGCACTTGTGTACTGACACATGTGATTGATGTATCAGTTTCGTCTACTTCAGAATTTGCCCGCGACCTTCCTGCCAACATCTGTCCTGCGTAAAATGCACTCAGACAAAGCCCTGGAGAAGGAGAAGCAAGCTATGGAGGGGAAGGCTGATGAGAAAACAGGTGAGGTGATCACCACTGCTGACCGCCATGTGTTTCCTGCCTCCATTCGGATGCCTTTCCTGCCTCCATTCAGATGCCTTTATTGCCTCCATTCAGATACCTTTCCTGCCTCCATTCAGATGCCTTTATTGCCTCCATTCGGATGCCTTTCCTGCCTCCATTCAAATGCCGTGAGGAGGGTGTATGAGGTTCTTTCTTGCGCAGATAACATAAGAGATAATCTAAAGTATTGATTAGCTCTCACAGAAAATGCATGAAAGATGTTTAAAAACAGTGTCTACCTGCCTGTGAGTTGAAATCCTTTGGTGAGACACTGTTGTCATTTAGAGACGACATGTTGGAATTTCAGTGTGTGTATGGCTTTCAGTTGTTTTGTTCTCAGCTGTATCTTTTTTTGAACTTCATTCATACATCTTATATGGATGCTGATCAGTACCTATAAATGTATTCCTAATGTTATTATGCATTGAAACGATGGCATGGAGGAATATCAACGGTAAAGTTGATCCAGAAAACCAAAGACCGAGATCTGTGGGGAGTCATGAATGCCTACGCCAGTCGGCATGGCACTTTATGATGATGAATGTTATTCAGTGGCCTCAAGCTGTAAATGTATTTCTAATGTTATTCAGTGGCCTCAACTGTAAATGTATTTCTAATGTTACTCAGTGGCCTCAAGAATTCCTCATCATACTAATTTGCTGTTGAAATAGCTGCACAGAGTTTAAGTGTGTGTTTTTCTGCATGATATTTTTCCCTATTTAGGTAGTGTGAAAGAATGACAAGTGTTAATACTTGTTCACAATAACTTAATGAGATATTAACATCTGTATCTGGGTTCTTGTGCTTGAGGGAGTGAAGTGTTGCTCAGATACCTTAAGAGAGAGTGTGAAATGTTATTCAGGTAGTTTGAGAGAATGTACAATGTTTAGGTGGCTAGTTGGTTAAAAAGTTAATTGCATATCCTTTACAGGATGTCGCAGTCAACACCAGCATTTTTTTGCTGTTGTGATCTCTTGGCGAGTTTACATTCAGTAGTTTGCCATTGCTTTGTGAATGACTGGCACCCATACCATTTTGTTAAAAAAAAAACCAACACAAGGCGGTCAGCTGCCAAATCGCTCGCAGTTGTCTTTCGAATGCGGATATGCAAGATTACTATTACCATCACCACGGAGCCGGCTAGCTAGCTAGAGATAGTGTGAAATATTTAGCTAGCTAGTGTGTGAAATGTTTTGGTAATTAGAGAGAGAGTGAAATGTTTTGGTAATTAGAGAGAGAGAGTGAAATGTTTTGGTAATTAGAGAGTGAAATGTTTTGGTAATTAGAGAGTGAAATGTTTTGGTAATTAGAGAGAGTGTGAAATGTTTTGGTGATTAGAGAGAGAGAGTGAAATGTTTTGGTAATTAGAGAGTGAAATGTTTTGGTAATTAGAGAGAGTGTGAAATGTTTTGGTGATTAGAGAGAGAGTGAAATGTTTTGGTAATTAGAGAGTGAAATGTTTTGGTAATTAGAGAGAGTGTGAAATGTTTTGGTGATTAGAGAGTGAAATGTTTTGGTAATTAGAGAGTGAAATGTTTTGGTAATTAGAGAGAGAGTGAAATGTTTTGGTGATTAGAGAGAGAGTGAAATGTTTTGGTGATTAGAGAGAGAGTGAAATGTTTTGGTAATTAGAGAGAGAGTGAAATGTTTTGGTAATTAGAGAGTGAAATGTTTTGGTAATTAGAGAGAGTGTGAAATGTTTCGGTAATTAGAGAGAGAGTGAAGTGTGTTGGTAATTAGAGTGAAATATTTTGGTAATTAGAGAGAGTGAATTGTTTAGGTGGCAAGGGAAAGAGTGACATGATTACGTAGCTAGGGTGTGTGTGGAGTATTGTTAATGTCAAATAGAGAAGAGAGTGAAGTGTTGTTCAAATAGGTTAAGAGAGAGAGAGATGTATTGTTCAGATTGTTAGAGACAGTGAGAGAAATATTGTTCAGATTGTTAGAGAGACAGTGAGAGAAATATTGTTCAGATTGTTAGAGAGACAGTGAGAGAAATATTGTTCAGATTGGTTGAGAGAGTGTAAAGTGTTGTTCAGATAGGTAAGTGTGAAGTGCTGTTCATGTAGTTTGAGAGATTGTTCAGAAATCTTATCCTAATCTAGTGTTATAATAATTAAACAAAGCACTATGACAATTTTTACTTTATTCACTTTTATAACAGCCTTGATGCTATTTCTGTCAGCAGAGCTCATGCTGGGCGGAGGCTCCAACGACCTGATGGACAACCATTCTCTGGACAGCATGTCCCGAAAACCTGACCCAAAACTGTTGGGGGATCTGTCGGACATCAGCTTCCTGGATCCAGTGAATCCGGAGTTGGTTGCCATGAGCAGCCAGTTGGAGAACCAGTTGAGGATTGGGCAGACCAACATCCTTCCTGGTCCCCTGTCACAACCCATGTCTGTGGAAGAGAAGGTTGGTGGTCAGCTGAGAGCAAGAGTTAGGTTATTTTAACATTATTATTCAAGTAGTAAGTGAGACATGGGTGAGATCACAATCAATCAGGTGCCGTCTCCACAACGGTATGTGCGCTGGTGGTTCAGAAATCAAACTACTGAACTACTACAGAACGTCAACTTGCCAAGAGATCACAAACAGCCAAACAGTGCATGGGGTTGACTGCAACATCCTGTAAAAGATATGCAACTAATGTAACTTAACATTTTTCCTGTGGTAGCATACGGATGTGAATCACTACAAATGAGGTCAGTATGGCCGAATAGATAAGGGCATTCACTCTTAAATATCTGGTGTGTTGATGCCGAGGTAGCGGGTTCAACCCCTATCATCAGACAGTTTGACTAAAATGTTGACTTATCGTTTTTGAATTGGGGATGTAAATTACAAGTACCTCTGAAGTCAGGGTGGGTTTGCCTGATGGCCGGGGACACTGGTAATAAGGAAAGACAATCAACATGTAAAAATCAGTCCAGTGCATCAGAAGTAGTAGCACGTGTATGGACTACGCTTGAGTTCAAAATGAGCGAACCCAAACAACAATCACTAAAGAAGGAAATTGGGACTTTTGAACTCAATTGTTGCAGATTTCGTAGACCAAGGAGACAAATGCCAACATTCTACAAGATTTGACCATTCAAACTGGCTTGCAAACAGTGTCGGGTCTTGAAAGCTGAAATACTCTAGCCAGGTTAAATGTCACAGTGTGTGGAAGACGTGGCGGGGACAACCAACATGAAGCTGGACACAGGATACTGCAGACACCTTGAGCCTAAACATGCATGAGGCTTGAAAATAGCAAATAATAGGGAGTCTTTCAGGTGGGCCATGATGAAAGCCGCCATCTGCTAAGGACCTGCTTTATAATGATGTACTTGTGTGGTATTCAATTAACCCTAGAACTTCCAGGATTTTTTAATAACGCTGGTTACCAATGGGGGTCCATGGACCCCACCACTTAATAAATTTTAAAAATATTTTAGCATGTTTTGGGGAATATATTGCTAACAAAGTCATAAAATATCAAACATATTGAAGCAAATTTAAGAAAGGTAGAGAAAGCAAAAGCTGACACAAGAGTCCATTAGGACCCTATGGTAGTTCTAGGATTAACTTCGTGTGTGTGCACATTGTTCAACTACAGAACAGTTCTATGTCTGCCTGTAATAATTTACAGCCGGCGCTGTTGGTAACGCCTGCGGGTGATTTGGCAACAGATTCTTGCCTTGCATTGGTTCGCATATTATATTATGAGCGCCGGTCTTTCAGAAAGCATTTGCAAACTACTGAACGCAAACTTGCCAAGAAATCACAGTAAAAAAATGCTGGGGTTGACTGCGACATCATTTAAAGGATATACAACTAACTTAACTTAATACTTTCCATTTATGGCTGTTGTATTCCTTGTTTTTATGTATTCCATTTCAGATGAAACTATCAGTGCTGGCAGAAAAGCCTGGCTTCCTGATCCAGATCCTGGACAAATCTGCCAAGGCAGCAGCAGCAGCAGCTGCAGCAGAGACTGCTCGGGCAGGCCAGGGGAGACCAATTGTTAAAGGTAACGGAGTGTACAGTGAATGTCTAGCTTGTTGTCTTACACCACTTGCTGCTTCTTCTTCTTCATCTTCTTCTTCCTCCTCCTCCTACTCATCCTATTTTTCTTCTTCCTCTTACTCTTCTTCTTCTTCGTGTTCATCCTCCTCCTCCCACCACCTCCTTCTCTGCCCCCTCCTCCTCGTCCTTTCACCTCCCATTGGGGCATAGACCTTCGAGCAACTCATCTCATGCTAAAACTTGTTCATGATTGGCCTGATTTTGCTCCTACAGAATGAGGTAGCCAGAAACACCCCAACCTTCCTTAGTGGCCTCTTATGGCATGCATGTTAAGTGGCAGTGCTACTATTCTTTGCCTCTAGTGTGGACCCCAGTAACACACAGGTGGCTCAACTTGTTAGCTCCCAGGTACAGTTTGTTTGGTTTTGTGTTGTCATACTAATAGCTAGTATTTTGTGTGTGCTGGTGTGCTCCTTCATCTGAGGTCAAATGCATATCTCCACTTTGTATACTAGAAGAATTTCTTCTTCTTCTGTCCTGTTCGCATAGTGCCATCATGTGTATTGATTGTGAGACACTTGGTGTGTGGGGTGGCATGGCCGGGAGCTTTCACTATCCGCCTCTGGTTACAAAGTAAACCAAGTTTGCTCCTGGCACTGGGCAGGGAATTTTCATTACTGTTGGTTTCTAATGCTGTTGCATTTCCTCTTGATCTCTTGGGTTGTTAAATCAGATACCTTGTTTTCTCAGATAAGGGCTTCTCAGATAAGGGCAGAAAGTAATGCCAGTTGTGCACGCTAACAATTTCATGTTATGTGGAAATTGTAAAAGGTAGGTATGGATGCGACACAATCAAAGCAACACCTCTGGCATTGGAATGCAGAATTAGGATCTCATCCCCCCCCCCCCCCCCCCCCCCCCCCCCCCCCCCCCGCCCGCCCCACACACACACACAATCCCTTAACTGTAAGTGTGGATTAGGGCAATTGACAGCATCTGCCTGGGTAGACAGTAAATAAACCATTTCCACTTCTTGTGCTGTCTATCTGCTGAAATGCACAGCATTGTTTTTGATTAAGTTATTATGCAAGTGTGAACATTTGGTCATTTTTTGTGCAAAACAAACTGTTTGTAGTTGCCATAAATATACACTTGCAAATTATCTATACTATTTTGAAACTATTCTGTGAATTAGTTCTGTAACGATCAGCATTTTCTATGTGTCTGTTCTGGCATTGGTCAGGAAGAGAATGGTGTGCCTGGAGTTTTCACTAGCTTCCCACAGTTATCTTGTAGCACTGCTACTGAGGCACAGTCTCTCTGGATAACTTGGCGCAGTCTTGTAGGTTTTGCTCTGGAGGCTTTGGGGTACGTGGCAGATCCTCTGAGACTCATTAGGTGAAGGTGGGCTCCTGTCTTGAGTCCGAAGATCCTGATTCCCCAGTTTCTGCCAAGCTTGTTGATGCTGTCTTGCCCCTGTCTGTCATCTTCATTTTGTTTTCTCCAATTCATTTTCACATATCTAATGTCAATAACCTGTATGCTTATTTTACGCAGCTCAAGAACCAGTACAGACAACAGCAGACGACCGAACTTTACAGCAACATTTGTATGCCTTGCAACAGCAGCAACCACCACTTCCTTTACTCCAAGGCGGCAGGCCAGTCACAGGAGGCAGCCCCAAGATACAGCCTTCATTCGTTGGTGTCCCAGTTGTGCAGTCCAACCTGGCCCAGCTCTCGAGTCTGCAGCAAAGCTCCATGAATAAACCAACTAGCGGCAGGGCAATCGTGGGTGGCAACTCTGCCCAGCAACAGTCACAAGTATCCATGATACCT
The DNA here is from genome assembly GCA_963921405.1 of Cepaea hortensis. Lineage (NCBI taxonomy): Eukaryota > Metazoa > Mollusca > Gastropoda > Stylommatophora > Helicidae > Cepaea > Cepaea hortensis. The sequence goes on from OY992876.1 coordinate 408,059,810, forward strand.
GCCCAGAACATTGACATGCTGCGTTTGTTGGACCTGCAGAGGTTGCACCAAATAGTAAGTGGATCTTATTTTTCAGTATTCTGATTTTTCTTATCATCATTCACTTGAAAATAGCTTATAGCTGCAGTTTCTTTTCTGGCATGAATTACATTGTGTTCTGGTGATTATCAAGAGAGTGAATTGATCAACCCATAGAATGTCTTTCTGAGCTGTGTTTGGTACATTGTTGTAGAATATGTGGTGCAGTTTGAGCTACCTGCCTGCATGAAGACATGGCTGTAGAATGTTGAGACCATGTCACTACTGAGTCTGTGTCTCTGTATCTAAAGACAATAACTTGTTCAGTCATATCCAATAGGTAATAGCCATCCTGGAAACGAATGACTGGTTTGGTGTTTTTATTACTTTTCTTTTGATAGTATGTGACTGAAAGAGAGTTTACATTGTGACCTTTCAACAATTTTAAACCATAAAGTGACCTTAACATTGTAAAACAGGAGTTTCTTAAGTTTTTGAAAAAAAATATAAACTATATTTTTGAGAGTTTGTAGTTGGTGTTGTTATTCTAGTTGGTGTTTATATCCCACTTCTTTCCTCATTTCAGCCCCACTCTCAGGGAATGGTGCTGCCACCTCCACCCATGCATACTCCAATTTCCTGCCTGGGCCCACCACCAGTTGCTGTCCCTGGCTCGGCTTGCATCCCAGGTGTAGGAGGACCCGTGCCGTCTGTGGCCAACCATGGTGTGCTGCATCAGCAGATGGTTCGAGGTGAGCGGTTGTAGTGTGAACACGGCTGCTGGGATGTATGAAAGATGTCTGAGATGATTTGAAGAATAGATATGCTGCTGCTTATTATTAGAAGAATGATTCATGTGGAACATACCAGTTTCTATTTTACATATTAATGAATCACCAAACAACCAGAAGTACACAGTAAGCTTGACTAGAAGATCACAAGTCACAACATGGATGGAGGTCAGCATGGCTGAATGGATAAATGCGCTCGTTCATAAACATCCAGCCTGCTGATGCTGAGGTAGGGTGTTCAACCCCCATACACCGGTCTGTTGGACTAAAATGTTGATTTCTCGTGCTTGACTTGGGGACGTAAATTACAAGTATCTCTGAAGTCGGAGTGAGTTCATCTTATGGCGAGGGACACTGATTTATAGGTAAAGCTAATCAACACGCACAGAGAAATTAAACTCTATTGGACATTCAGGCCATGAGGAGAGAGTGAACCCAACATAGCATGCTTTGAAAGTCTGTCATGAACACATCGTCCTGAAGTACCATCCAGTCATTGGAACACCACCATTACAGTCACCATCTCCACTCTCATGCTGGAAGCCATGTTATCATACGCCAGTCTCTCCTTTTTTCCACTGAGTACTTTGAACCTTTGCCGTGAAGCCCCACCCACTTTGTTTACCTTGCATCGCAGACCCATCTGTGTATATTACCACATCATTGCAGAAAACTGCAACCAATCATTAACAAATCTATGAAGGGCCTATTGTGAGTTGTTTAAAGACCTAGGCCTCATTGGCAGATTAACCCTTTGCAGGGCAGACATTTGTCTGTTTTCTAGTCCTGAACGGGCAAGATTTTTGAGCTTCGGTAAAATTTCGGGTTACGTTAGTAAAAACATCACATATAAGTTGTTAGTCAACAGATTTTAGTAAAATAAAAAAAACAAAATGAAGGAAAAAGCATGCAGATTATTTTACTCACGTGAATGTTGCTGGTAATCCACACATGAACACAAATATTTACAAAATACAACATATTGTTTGTGATTGTCAGTCATTTATACGGAAATTTACAAACACATTTTCCGAATCAGAATCACTTTCTTTAAAGTTCGATTCATGACTGCTAACACTGATCACTGATATCTAGCTCCGATTAATAGTCAACTTCATGCCCTTCAACGTCACTTATATTGAACCCAGCAAAATCTCCGCTATCACTTGAAGAATCGTCAAAATCCATTTTGAAATACAAAGCGTAAAACCTCCAAAAACAATTTAAAAATCTGTTCAAATTCAAAGTTCATGCTTGCAAATGGCTGCCACATTGTCAAGCTATCGGCGAAACTGAAAGTAGACAATCGGAAGCCTCGGAAAGCCGCAAGATCACGTTTTTACAATGCTTAGTGGGCGTTTTCGGACGTTTTGCCTGTCCACGGGTAAAGTTGCGTTCATCCGCTATGCCCGGTAAAGGGTTAAAGGCAGAAGAAGACAGTATATTTTGCAACTTTGAATGTACAATTATAAAAATGTTGTTTTGAGTTTGCCACTTTGAACTCAAGCATAGTAAATAAACGTGCCACTATGTCTCATGCACTGGGCTGATTTTTGCATGTGGATTAGCTTTTCCTATTACTAGTGTCCCTGGCCATCAGACTTCTAAGGTACTTGTAAGTTACATACTCAAGTCAAGGACAAGAAGTCAACATTTCAGTCCAACTGACTGGTGTAGGGATCTAACCTTCTGCCTCGGTATCAGCACACCGGAAGTTTAAAAACAAGTGCTGTTATCCATTCGGCCACTCAGGCCTCCTGTGAAAGTAATAATGCTTGTGCTTTTTCCATTGTGGTTATTGTCCTCATGTGACCTCTGCTACAGAATGTTATGAGACAGAGAGAGTTCAAGTCTTTATGTTCTTGATTTTGATCGTTGCAGCCAGTGCAATGAGTGCCCAGCACAATCGGCAGATCTCACAGTTCATGGCCAGACAACAGCAGCAGCAGCGCAACATGGCACCCCTGGCCTCCCTGCACATGGTGGCGCCGGGTGTCTCCTCCCCCCTGAGCCCTCGCGGTCAGGCTTCCGGACCCTTGTCTCCCGCAGCCCTCAGTGCTACCATTCAGAGAGTGGCGTCACCTCACGCAGCTCATAAAATGAGTAAGTATCAATGTTAAGAATCACGGTGGCTGAGTTGTTGCAATGACCGCCTCCGGCTCACAAGGTTTTAACCTTAGCATGGGATGGAGATTTCCACAAGAACTACCACAGTCTAATGATATCACATGTCCTCCTGATCTCTCAGCTGGTGAGATTGATACCTAGCCTTGTTGGATAAGGTCAAAATATTAAAGGTGGAAATTGCAAAGAGTACGCCATTTTGCCACTGCCCTGGTAAAATTGTTAGAAAGCCTGTAAAAAAAAAAGGCAGAGAGGATCAACTTCATTGCACTGGGTTTTACCCCATACAGCTGGGTCTCTTTCCGCAGTGTGGCCTGTCAAATGTGTCACACAAAGCATGAACTCCATAGCTCCAGCAATGACTCCCAGGAATCTCAAGAAAAATGCACTTGTGAACCAAACGACATAGACCGGAATTGAACCCTCAACCTTTAGAGCGAGAGGCAGACGGCTTGACTACTTCACCATGGAGACTGCAGAAAGTCAGTAACCATGAATGGAATCTTGACTAGAGTAAATGAACGCGGTACAAATGTATGCCCACATTGGACACACTGACCTTTGAGGGCCATAAGTAGATGTAACACTCCCCCAGTTCGTTTAGGCACTGCTGACTTCCAAAATCAATCAATTTACAAAAGTAAAAATAAAAAAAGGTAACTTTTAGAAGAATTATTTCTTTCAGCCCTAGCTAGCTTTTAGCTTCTTTCTTTCTCAAGGAATCTTACATTAAAATGATAAATGTTTTGATCTCAAGGAGTTGCCATAAACTGTCATTAAGTGAGTGAAAGAGAGACATGCTTGGTTATGGTCTGTGTTTCTTGGGGAGCCATAATTAAGAATAAAAGGAAGAAGTAGATTTACTACAGAATTAATTAACTTTAATTGTATTTTTCACTAGATGGACCTCTGGCACCAACGACTACAAACGGAACAGGTGGACCAAAGGTGGACGTGAACAGTGGTATCCAGCGATGGTTCAGTCCAGACATCCTCAAGAACCAGCTGCCCAGCATGCCTCCCCTGCCAGCCAAGGGAAATCAGGTCATGACTGTGGATGAACTGGAGGGAAACTAAAAACAGAATCATTCTGGAGGCACGACTGAGTCCTGGTAGGGACATCACTGAGCTAACAAGAGGACAAGGCTCGGGGAGTGTGATCATGGATCCACTAGGAAGATCAAGGTTTTTTTTCTTTCGAACTTGAATGAGGGCAGTTTGTACGGATATTATTGGCAGCTCCGTGGTGACGATTTTATTACATGTGAATATATCACATTCTTTATCCACTCCTGTAGCTATTCTCAGAGTATCACATTCTGTATCGACTGCTTTCATCACTTTCATGGTCCTTGTATTTCGGCAGACCATAATTGGAGCATTTATATAATGGACTCCCGCTGTGATATTCCCACTGCATTGATGACGATTGGTAAGGGAATACGCTGGTAAAGACAGGCCAGACACAAAACTGTCTGAGCTGTGTAGATATGTTTTTGTTTTTTTTAACAAGTGGCTCTTGTGGATTCTGACATTCTTCTGCTTTGAGGGAGGCCATAAAGCCTTCTCAATTGTTGTTTTATTCCTCAGCAATGGAGTATGGAGTGACTTGAAGTTTGTTGTTTTGTTCATATTTGTTTTTCTTTTGAGTATTACATTTTCTGTGTTTGATTTTGTTAAGGAATAAAAGTAAATGTGCAGTGAAATTGTTTTGGAATGTAAGCATGTATATAAACAATCAGTGATAAAACAAGGGTGGTGTGAGGGATGTTGAACATGAGGTAGTGTTGGTCTGTGTTTGTCCATTTTAAAGTGAATCTGTCTGAAGGTGCAAAGGGGTTTTCTGCACGCCCCAGACAAAGTGCAAGTCATTGGTCATAAAGGGAGTCGAAGCAGCACAAGCCGTTTCAAGAAATGGCCGGGGAAGTATCCGTTAAAGAGGTGCTCTTCTAGGGTCTGAACACACCCTGCAAAAAGTGTAAAGATGTGTAGTTTAGAAAATGTTAACTCTTCCAGTCCCAGACAGCTGATATTGTCATCAAATACCGCTGGGGGAGTATGGGAGTAAAGCAGTCAATGCTTCAGTTGATCATAACAATCGGGACATAGTGGGTGACAGTAACTGTTGAAGGTAAAGTAACAACCAGGACATAGTGGGTGAAAGTAACTGTTGAAGGTAAAGTAACAACCAGGACATAGTGGGTGAAAGTAACTGTTGAAGGTAAAGTAACAACCAGGACATTGTGGGTGAAAGTAACTGTTGAAGGTAAAGTAACAACCAGGACATAGTGGGTGAAAGTAACTGTTGAAGGTAAAGTAACAACCAGGCCATAGTGGGTGAAAGTAACTGTTGAAGGTAAAGTAACAATCAGGACATAGTGGGTGAAAGTAACTGTTGAAGGTAAAGTAACAACCAAGGCAGAGTGGATGAAAGTAACTGTTGAAGGTAAAGTAACAACCAGGACATAGTGGGTGAAAGTAACTGTTGAAGGTAAAGTAACAACCAGGACATAGTGGGTGAAAGTAACTGTTGAAGGTAAAGTAACAACCAAGGCAGAGTGGATGAAAGTATCTAGAAGTTAAAGTAACAACCAGGACATAGTGGGTGAAAGTAACTGTTGAAGGTAAAGTAACAACCGCGACAGAGTTTGTGAGAGTATCTGTTGAAGCTAAAGTAACAATCAAGACAGAATGGGTGAAAGTATCTGTTGAAGTTAAAGTAACAATCAGGACAGAGTGGGTGAAAGTAACTGTTGAAGGTAAAGTAACAACCAAGGCAGAGTGGATTAAAGTAACTGTTGAAGTTGAAGTAACAACCAGGACAGATTGGATGAAAGTAACTAGAAGTTAAAGTAACAATCAGGACAGAGTGGGTGAAAGTATCTGTTGAAGGTAAAGTAACAACCAAGACAGAGTGGATGAAAGTAACTGTTGAAGGTAAAGTAACAACCAGGACATAGTGGGTGAAAGTAACTGTTGAAGGTAAAGTAACAACCAGGACATAGTGGGTGAAAGTAACTGTTGAAGGTAAAGTAACAACCAGGACGTAGTGGGTGAAAGTAACTGTTGAAGGTAAAGTAACAACCAGGACATAGTGGGTGAAAGTAACTGTTGAAGATAAAGTAACAACCAGGACAGATTGGGTGAAAGTAACTAGAAGTTAAAGTAACAATCAGGACAGAGTGGGTGAAAGTATCTGTTGAAGGTAAAGTAACAACCAAGACAGAGTGGATGAAAGTAACTGTTGAAGTTAAAGTAATAAAGTAACCAGGATAGAGTGGATGAAAGTAACTGTTGAAGCTAAAGTAACAATCAGGACAGAGTGGGTGAAAGTAACTGTTGAAGCTAAAGTAAAAACCAGGACAGAGTGGGTGAAAGTAACTGTTGAAGTTAAAGTAATAAAGTAACCAGGATAGTGAGGGTGAAAGTAACTGTTGAAGGTAAAGTAACAACCAGGACACAGTGGGTGAAAGTAACTGTGGAAGTTAATGTAGCAACCAGGACAGAGTGGATAAAAGTAACTGTTACAGTTAAAGTAACAACCAAGGCAGAGTGGGTGAAAGTAACTGTTAAAGTAACAACCAAGACAGTTTGCATGAAAGTAACTGTTGAAGTTAAAGTACAACCAGGATAGAGTGGGTGAAAGTAACTGTTGAAGTTAACGTAGTAACAAGGACAGAGTGGGTGAAAGTAACTGTTACAGTTAACGTAGCAACCAGGACACAGTTAGTGAAAGTAACTGTTAAAGTAACAACCAGGATAGAGTGGGTGAAAGTAACTTAAGTTAACGTAGCAACCAGGACAGTGTGGGTGAAAGGAACTGTTACAGTTAAAGTAACAACTAAGGCAGAGTAGGTGAAATTATAGTCACAATCCGGACAGTTACTTCTTAAGATATAATGAGTTACAGTAACAACTTCTTATGGTAAAATGAGTTACAGTAACTTCTTAAAATAGAATGAGTTACAGTAACAACTATTGAGTTGAGTTGAGCTAAGAACCGACACCACTACACTCAGGACATTCCCATACATGCTCTGTCCCCTCATTCTGTCTTTGAAGATAGAATGAGTTATAGTAACAGCTTTTGACAATAGAATAAGTTACAATAACAGCTTTTGAAGGTAGAATGGGTTACAGTCACTTTTTTTTTCTTTCTCCGTGTTTCCATCCTGTTTCAGGATATTGCGGTCAACACCAGCATCTTTCAGCTGTATGTTGATTCCTAGGCTAGATTACACTCATCAGCACACCACGACTTTCTGAGCGACTGGCTCCATACTGTCATAAGTCACTGGCGCGACTCGAACCACTTCTAATTCTCGTGTGCTCACGTCAACCACAAGAGTATTCAGGATTAACGGAGAAAGCTGCTAACCCCTCGGCCAGGGAGCTGGCGGGTTACAGTAACAGCTTTTGAAAATAGAATGAGTTACAGTTAACAGCTTTTGACGATAGAATGATTTACAGTAACAGCTTTAGAATATAGAATGAGTTACAGTAACAACTTCTGAGGATAGAATGAGTTACAATAACAGCTTTTGAAGATAGAATGAGTTACAGTAACAGCTTTTGAAGATAGAATGAGTTACAGTAACAGCTTTTGAAGATAGAATGAGTTACAGTAACAGCTTTTGAAGATAGAATGAGTTACAGTAACAACTTCTAAGGATAGAATGAGATACAAAAAGACGAGTTAGAATAACAACTTCTTAAAGTAGAATAAATTAAAGTTTCATCTTATGGTAGAAATAGAATGAATGACAGTAACAACTTCTTGGGGTAGAACAAATTAAAATATCATCTTATGGTAGAATGAATGACAGTAACAACTTCTTAAGGTAGAACAAATTAAAGTTTCATCTTATGGTAGAAGTAGATTGAATGACAACAACAACTTCTTGGGGTAGAACAAATTAATGTGTCATCTTATGGTAGAAGTAGATTGAATGATAGCAACAACTTCTTGGGGTAGAACAAATTAATGTGTCATCTTATGGTAGAAGTAGATTGAATGACAACAACAACTTCTTGGGGTAGAACAAATTAATGTGTCATCTTATGGTAGAAGTAGATTGAATGATAGCAACAACTTCTTGGGGTAGAACAAATTAATGTGTCATCTTATGGTAGAAGTAGATTGAATGACAACAACAACTTCTTGGGGTAGAACAAATTAATGTGTCATCTTATGGTAGAAGTAGATTGAATGATAGCAACAACTTCTTGGGGTAGAACAAATTAATGTGTCATCTTATGGCCAGCTCCATAGCGATGCGGTTCGTAATCCTGCATACCTGTGTTCGAAACACAGCTGCGGGTGATTTGGCAGCAGACCGACTTATGTTGGTTTTTTTAAGGAAATGGTATGAGTGCTGGTCGTTCATAAAGCATTGACAAACTACTGAACGTAAATTTGACCAGGAATCACAAACAGCCAAAAAATGCTAGGGGTTGACTACTATGTCCTGTAAAGGATATGCAACTATGGTAGAATGAATGACAGTAACAACTTCTTGGGGTAGATTGAGTTAAATGAACACCTGCAGGGGAATAAAACGAAATATAAAAACCTTGTAACGAAAACATTTTAATGGGAATTATATTGGGGAGGTGGAGAAGAAGAAGACTGCAGCATAGATAGATTTTAAAAAGTCGCTTAAAAGTCAACAGGGTTGACTTCATTGCTCCAGGTTTGATCCCATATGGCTCAGTCTCTTTCCACAAAGCATGAACTCCCTAGCTCCAGCGATGACCCCCCAGGAGTCTAGGAAAAAATGCACCCGTGAACCGAAGGACGCAGCCTGTAATCAAACTCACAACCTTCTGAGCCCAAGTCAGGTGGATAGATAGATTAAAAATGTAATAAGATAGTTTACACATGGCAACAATAGAAGCAGGACATCTGGGTTATGATAGAGGGATTCAATATATGATAGATAATTTACACATGGCAACAATAGAAGCAGGACGACATCTGGGTTATGATAGAGGGATTCAATATGTGATAGATAATTTACACATGGCAACAATAGAAGCAGGACATCTGGGTTATGATAGAGGGATTCAATATGTGATAGATAATTTACACATGGCAACAATAGAAGCAGGACATCTGTCTTGTGATAGAGGGTTTAAAGATGTAATAGATGATTTACACATGGCAACAATAGAAGCAGGACATCTGGCTTGTGATAGAGGGATTCAAGATGTGATAGATAATTTACACATGGCAACAATAGAAGCAGGACATCAGGTTTATGACAGAGGGATTCAAGATGTGATAGATGATTTACACACGGCAACAATAGAAGCAGAAAATCAGGTTTATAATAGAGGGATTCAAGATGTGATAGATAATTTACACATGGCAACAATAGAAGCAGGACATCTGGCTTATAGTGGGATTCAAGATGTAATTGATTTACACATGGCAACAATAGAAGCAGGACATCAGGTTTATGATAGAGGGATTCAAGATGTGATAGATGATTTACACACGGCAACAATAGAAGCAGGAAATCAGGTTTATAATAGAGGGATTCAAGATGTGATAGATAATTTACATATTGCAACAATAGAAGCAGGACATCTGGCTTATGATAGAGGGATTCGAGATGTGATAGATAATTTACACATGAGAGCAATTGAAGCAGGACATTTGGCTTATGATAGAGGGATTCAAGATGTGATAGATGATTTACACATGACAACAATAGAAGCAGGACATTCGTCTTATGATTGGGAGAAACTTCGAAAGACTTAAGAGGACAAAGTTCTGCATAGGACAAGGTACCTTATGATGATGATGTAAAAAATATTGTGTTGCCAGATTTCTTTGGTACGCTGTGATTGAATTATAAGAAGTCACAATCACACTTGATACGCTGATTGGCACACAGAATAGCCAATCACGTGTGTGTTCATGGCTTGAAAGAATGTGATAGCAACATAAAGAACAGTCGATTACATTTGGGTTCGTTACTTGAAAGAATAAACTCCCATTACTGACAGTTACCTGTTTCTGGCATTAACAAAAGCTGTCTGGGTTTAAAAGAGTTAACCTGACAGGTTGACACAAGCCATATAATAAATCAGTGCTAGTCTTCGGTTAAACAGCTCCTGAAACCCTGGGCAGGGATAAGCAGGTTTATCCAGCTGAAGTCAAAGTTCACAGTACCTTGTGAATGATTGAGTGGGTGTTGTTGTTTTGTTCCTGTTGTAAAGTAATGGAGATTGTAACTATATCTGTAAATATGGTAAATACGCAAAGACAAAAAAAATGCTTGTGCTGATTAATCATGCTGTATTGTCCTGTTTGGTTACAGAGTTTTCTGTTTGGCTTTCGTGAATTATGACTTGCTTTGATATAGATGATCCATGATTGTGTTAGTTTCATTTGCTCATTTTTGTTGTTTTTGAAGTAAAGTGATAATGCTGGATGGTTTTAGTTGTTTGAGTTTCCCCTCTGTTGATCCATGTTTGTCTGTTTTTCTCCTCCCCTCTGTCTGTCTGTCTGTCTGTCTGTCTGTCTGTCTGTCTGTCTGTCTGTCTGTCTGTCTGTGACACTTGTTTTCCACTATTTCCTTCAGTCTCCTTTGTTCCGGTCTCTCTCTCTCTATCTCTCTTCTATCTCCATTTCCTGTTTTTCTCTCGTCTAATTTACTGCTGTCTATCTCTCCATATCACATTTGTTCTCCACTATCTCTCCTGTGCACCTCTCTTTTCCTCTCCTTCTCCCTCTCCCTTTCTCCTTTCTCTGTCTCCATCCCTGTCCTTCTCTCCACTAATGTATTACTCTGTGAGACTTTTATTCCCCAAGCTTCCTCAGTCTCCCACCCTATCTCTCCATGGCCACCCTTCTCTATGAAAACTAGCTTTTTAAACATAAAATGCTTTCCAAATGTGTGTGTGTGTGCATGTGCAAGGATTGCATGCGTGCGTGTGGAGTGTTGCTATTTCCTACACCACCCCACCCCACATTCCTGGCTTTTGTTTCTCTCTTTCACTGGGTGGACTGTCTGCTCTGCATGGTTTCTCACCGGGTGTGTTTAACCATGTGGATTAGTTCATGGGGGATGTTTTGTGATTGTTTACTTCCTGATATATTTCTGTAAATATCGCCTTGTCTACCATAGTTCTGGCTGCATTATGTTAGCGCAGCGGCCATGTTTGTGGCAGATCAATGTTTTCATTATGCTCACAAAGTTTAAGAAAATGTTCCCTGTTGCCAGTTGCATCTTTTGTAAATATTTTATAACTGTCATTGCTCTCTTTCTGTTTTGTTTTGTTGTTTTCTCCTTTTCACAATATGGCATGTTAGGTTAGAGTACCTTAGTTGATTTTTATGAACATATGCTCGATGTGTCATGCCCTGGAGGCTGTGTCTGGAAGATGATGGTGTGCCAGAATAGTTTTATTTTTTTATTGTTCTGGCTTTGTAACAAACAATAATGTCTACAAGTTTATGTTGCCAATCCTTTATCCTTTGTGTTACCACATGTAAATATAACAATTCTTTACAGTCGGACTCACCTTATCGGTGCCTCAGAGGTTCCGCTAGGGAGAAGCCTTGTTTAGCAGATGTAAGATTATCTGTTTCCTGTCATATACTTTTGTTGATCACCTTACACATGTGTTTCTGAATGTGTGTAAATATAACCATGTGTTAGTAACTACCTATGTTTTTGATCACCTTAATTGTACCTCAGGGGTTCTGTTAGGGAGAAGTTCTGTGTAGTATACATAAATATGTTTATAATTTTCAGCCCTACTTCATCAGGACTGGTCCAGTCAAACAAAGAGCAAGATGTGATTGTTTTCTGTGCATCATCACAAAATTGCCAGGCTCATTTGGGCTTTTTCAGTCTAGCCGGTGTAAGGCCAGCCTTGCATGCTATCTGTTTCCTACAGTAGGTTTTTTTATGACCACACATTTGGTTAATGTCGTGGTGTTAGCCTTCCTGACATTTAACCGTGTCCCAGCAGTAGGTTGATTTCCCAGACATTAACTATTCCTGAGTAGTTCTGTTCTTTCCCAAAGTTTAACCATAGTTCATTTGTTCTGTTCTATTCAACACACTAACCACAGTCCAGTGGCTCTGTTCTTTCCATCACTTTAACCACAGTTCAGTGGCTCTATTCTTTCCATCACTTTAATCATGTCTCAGTGGTTCTATTCTTTCCATCACTTTAACCACAGTTCAGTGGTTCTGTTCTTTCCAACATTTTAACCATACTTAAGTGGCTCTGTTCTTTCCATCACTTTAACCATGTCTCAGTGGTTCTATTCTTTCCATCACTTTAACCACAGTTCAGTGGTTCTATTCTTTCTAACATTTTAACCATAGTTCAGTGGCTTTGTTCTTTCCATCACTTTAACCACATTTTGTTCAGTGGTTCTATTCTTCCCAACACTTTAACCACTTTTTGTTCAGTGGTTATATTCTTTCCAACACGTAACCACTTTTTGTTCAGTATCATAACCTAGTATATGTAAACTCCTAGCACTTCACATTCCTACAGCAGTATCTGGGACTGCCTTCACCTTTTGTGTTAAATATAAAACAGGATTAGTTTCCAGTGTTGTATTTTTTGTTATCTGTATCTGTTGGCGACCAGTTCCTAGAGCCTAACCCTAAAGGTGCCTCAGAAAACGGTTGATGGCTCATGGAGTGAAACAGTTCTGATAACAGGGAAGAAATGAGGATTTTAATGTTGACTGTCTGTCATTCTCTTTCCCCCTGCCCTGTACTTATGTTTGCACAGGAAATGTTGTCAGACTTAGGCATGTGTTGTTATAATTATTATTACTGCTGGTCTAGCTGCCCTTTATGGTTCCTGAAAAGGTTTGTTAGGGATAAACCATGATTGAAAGAAAGAAATAAGCTTATTGTTGAACTATTTGTTTCTTATCCTTTCATTATAAAGTCAGATTATATAAAATGAAACCTTGTGTTGCTTGACATTTTGACTCTCCATGACGGAGCCCCAGAGGTTTAGTTTGGGATCAGAAAAATTAAGAGTATTAGTTTGCTTCTAACCCCATTATGTTTACAATATAAATTCAGTCTGTGTAAATATAACCCTAAGTTGTTGCCTAGTAGAAGTGTTCTGGCTTACCTAAATGGTGCACCAGAGACTCTGTCCAGAAGCCCAGAACATAGGAAATAGTCCTCTGCCAGGGATAATTCTCCAATTGAAGAAATAGAAATGTGGGGTGTTCAACCATTGTTCCATTTTTGTTTTCCAGATGTAGTTTTTGACATTGCACATTGTAAAGTTATGTAAATACACAGTCCCGTTCCGTGAGGTCTGTACACATTTTTTTTGGGTCTTTCCTAATTTGTTTGTTTTATTTTCCCTCTGTCTGCCCATTACCTTGTACCCACCCACAGCATGTAGTTTGTTTAATATGATATAATGAGCTTTCATTATGATGATGTCAGCACTGCTCTGTAGTTGACAATGTTATCTGTTTGTTGCTGTTTTTCTCGTCTGTCATTTCTGGTGTGTTGGTATTTGCGGAGCATCGCCATATATTTGGTATTGTCTTCATGATGTCATTATTTTGTTGCTGTCATTATCATTACCATCATCATCAACACCACCATCTTCACATTATCGATACCATCATCATAATTTGTTTATACTATTGTTATGCTACTATTATTATTATAATTATCATTGGCATCATTATCATTGTTATTGTTTATTTTCATTATGAAATTGTAATTACTATTTTTGTTTGTTTTAACATCTTTCCTTTTTATCACATTACTAATACTACCACTACTGCTACTTCTACTACTACTACTACTATTTTTTTTTTTTTTTTGGGGACGGTGATTAAGAGGATGATTATCATTTGACATAATCACTGTTATTATTTTTTTCTTGTATTATAATTTACTTTTCCATCATCGTAATCATCATGATTATTATCATCATGAACTATTTCCACAGTTCTTTTTTCACAAGTTCCAGAACTATATTTTCCTGTTTGTTGTTATTAAAAAAGCTTCAGTATAGCTACCGTTGTTACACATTTTTATTGTTCATAGCATACAGCTGCCGCAGACACACAAGATACACACATCCATATGAGATAGACACACCCACACACAAGATACATCCACATGAGATGAATACACCCACATGAGATGAATACACCCACACACATAAGATACATGCCCACACAAATAAGACACATATTCAACCACACACATAAGACACATACCCACATAAGACGCATACCCACATAAGACACATACCCACATAAGACACATACCCACATAAGACACACACCCACATAATAAGACACATGTCCTGATATATAAGACATGCCCACACACAAATATTTTACAGTATTGCTCATGGATGCTAAATTCAACAGAACTAGACGTGTGTGTTGAAGTACTGCTTCGTGCATTCATAAAATGTATGTATATATGTATATTTGGTTCGTTAAACACATGTGCATGCCGTAAGTGGGGGGTGTGGTGTCAGGCCCGCATGTTTCCTGATAGAGTGGCATACACAGGGTAACACAGTCAGTGTTACACCGGTTGTCTTCACTTTCCCCAGATTTCTGGGCATTCACTTGATAGGGCTGGGTGGACCTCAGAGCTGTCCATACGGGTCTAGAGAAATGTGGAACCTTAAACTCACGGGGGCTAACTCAGGGCAGTTGTAAAGTAGGTGAGCTCATTAACCAGTGCATTACAACGTACTCACACACACATACACCTCTTCTCAGTTTGAATGAGTAGACATGTAATGGTAATACAAAGTAATGGATCATGCCCAACTGTACAGTTAAAGTCATTGACATTAATGTGGGGCAAGTACGGTGATACAAGTATTCAGGTTCATCAGAAAGGAATTTAACACAGAAATAAAACAACAGATTAGCAAAAACTGCATTGTATAATAGGTTGGTAAAGTAAAGGTCTCTTTTTACATGCCTTGGGTGCATTGGCCGGCTCTGTGGCTAATGGGTTACGAATGCAAGTAATAATCCTGCATACCATGCTCGAAACACAGCTGCGGTCAATTTGGCAGCAACTGCTTTGCTTTGGTTTCTGTACAAAGGTATGGGTACTGGTAATTCAGAACGCAGTGGCAAACTACTGAACGTAAACTTGCCAAGAAATCACAAACAGCCAAAAAAATTCTAGGGTTGACTGCGACATCCTGTAAAGGATATACAACTAACTAAGGCGCATTGGATTAAGAAGGAATTCTGGCATGTTTCATAGAACCAGTTGTAACGTGATGGCTGTGAATCCTGGGCAATTGGTAAACAAATCCCTCAATACCACAGGGATGTGGTTTGACAGAAGAGTGCTGAAAGTTCCTTGGACAGCCAAGATCAGACACAAAGACAATTCAGGACAAAGACAGGGGGGCTGTGTGGTCTCGAGGTATGGTGTCCGCCTCGAGTGCTGGAGGTCCCGGGTTCAAGCCCCGGTGAAGACCAGGATTTTTTCACATGGACTTCTAGTAAAAATGTCCCCTGGTCTCTGGGTAGTGAGATTGGATGCCTGTGTGTATTGTTGCGCACGTAAAAAATCCTTTGGCAGTTGGAAATCAAAAAAGAGTAGCCTAACGGAGCTGCCCGGGCAAAATTTCGAGTTAAAAATCTACCCAAAGTATTTCAGGATCCTCGCCGGTGCTACGGAGTTCATTCACTGAGCTGAGTTTCTCCAGACTCAGGTTTGAATTTGGAGAAGAACAGAGCATTTATGGGTTGCACCCGTGTGCCGTGATGTTGATCCGTCGACTAAACTAAACTAAGACAATTAATTATAAACATCAAAAAGAGGCAGTTGATTTTGTTTTTATTGGCAAGATAGAAAAGAGAGAAATTGGAACATATGGTAATGACTGGAAGGGTTAATGTGGAAAAAAAGGGCAGTGAAAAGCAGCGAGAGATGTTTTTGATAGCCTTTTATCATGGCATGGAAAAATATATTGGCATAGATAGAAAAGAGAGAAATTGGAACATATGGTAATGACTGGAAGGGTTAATGTGGAAAAAAAGGGCAGTGAAAAGCAGCGAGAGATGTTTTTGATAGCCTTTTATCATGGCATGGAAAAATATATTGGCATATCAGTTGATACATTCTGTTAGAGATTATTACGCTACTTGAAGAATGATTGCCCCTACCAGTCAGCACTTGACCATGATGATGAATAATTAGCGTCATCAGCTCTTTCTGATATTATAGTCAGACCTGGACCACTTCAGTTGATCAGGAAAAAAAGGACTGACTACCTTCCACTGACAATGTAGAGTATCCTCAGCATCTCTTGGAAGGACAGAGCATCTGAGATGCTCTCACACACTGATCAAACGACTATGCACACATTTCTCAGTGTAGAATGCAATGGTTCGGTCATATACCGCATGGCAGACGGACACATATTCCAAAGGACATTCATTCTCTATGGGCAGCTGGCAAACAGTAACAGAAACAGTGGATTTCAACAACCACTACTCAAAGATGCATGCAATCAAAATATGACAATGTTGGGGTTCTGACCGCAGCATGTGGAGATGCAGTGTAAGGAGTCACTTGAACCGATGGCAAGAAGTATGACCAACAAAGGAGAGAAGAACCTGTCACAAGAATGCTGGGCTGTGTGGCCGGAGGCTTCCTGCTATAAGAGCACATCAATCCATAGTTGGATAGACTGAAGCAGGCTACTGAAGATCAAATAGCAAGACAAGATCCCAGGCTCTGGAGCCTTAGAAAGATCTTCCATGCCCAGTATCCACACTCTACTAATGAAGAATCGGATTTGCTGGGCTGGTCACCTGACTCACATGCCAGATCACAGGCTTCCTGAGCGTTATTTTACTGTGAGTTTCCGGCCAGAGGAAACGCTTTAAAGAGACTGAAGATATCACTCAAAGCTTATGGAATTCATTACAACACTTGTGAGACTGCTGCGAAAGACCGAAATTCATGGTATTCATCATTATGTAAGGGTGTAGTCACTTGCGAAGTAAACAGGGCTGCAAGAAAAAAATCTGGAAAACAAAACCACCACAGAAGATCCTCCTTCTGGAACGTCAAGCATTCTTTGCCCATGTTGTCAAAGAACATTTCGAGCCAAAATAAGCTTTGGCAGCCATCTTAGAACTCTCGGCTCAAAACTTTAAAGCCTCACTGGATGAAATGAATGGTCATTATCATACTTAATGGACAAACGCCAGAAGTATGCCCAGCAAAGGAGAAAAGAATCTGTCGAAAGAATGCTCGGCTGTGTGGCCAGAGCCTTCCTGCTATAAGAGCACATCAATACATGGTCAAATAGACTGACAGAAACTATTATATACAATATTGTCACAACCCACAGTTGTGCTGATGAGGTTATTTAATGTTGTTTATATCATAAGCTTCTGACGGGGTTCAACTTGAAACAACCCACATTAGCTGTGTGAATGTCAGGGACAGTTAGGAACCTGACCAGACTGAAAATCATCCCACTCTGAACCATAGCCTGTTTTGTTTGCACAAATATGAGGAGTTTTGTGTATATTGTAAAGTACATATTGCAGTTTATGAGCGAGAACTCTCAACATCAATTTATAATCGGTGCACACCAAATGAGTTTGAAATTCAACTGAATGAATGCACTATAGAAGAACAAATAATTTTGCTGGGCTTCCGAATCGAGTGATCAGGTTCATTCTTGAGATTGCAATTCAAATTGGTCTGGGTTGTGTGAGGTCAGACATAGATGAACTGACCTTTTGAGGATGCATACATAAATATACATAATTATAAATAAACACGTATATAATACACATATGTACACATATTCCGTGTTTGTTGACCAGGAAGATTTGTGGCTGTTATATTGAAACATATTGAACATTCTTATGTGTTGTGTGTGTGTTATGTAATCAGATGTTTAGTATGTCTGTTTCAGTGTTATAAATGTGTAATAAGTATAGTTTCATTGCATTGAATGACTAAGACTGCGTCCCAAAACATATACTGTGTTTGTTGACTTTGAAAGCACTGTGAATGTTTCAGTAATATTTTTTTTTTTTTGGGGGGGGGGGGAATTTTGGTCCATTGAGCCCACGAGGGAATGTTCCTATGATATTTATCTTGAGTTCTGGTCTGTTGCGTCAAAAGTGGAATGTTCCAATGAGTCTTGAGAATTCTGGCTTGTCGAGACAGACTGGAATGTTCCAATATATATTAGGAATTCTGACCTATTGTTTCAAGTAGGGTAATATTCCAATATATATTAGGAATTCTCACCTATTGTTTCAAGTAGGGGAATATTCCAATATATAATAGGAATTCTTGCCTATTGTTTCAAGTAGGAGAATATTCCAGTACGTAGTTGGAATTCTGACCAGTTGTTTCAAGTAGGGGAATATTCCAGTATATATTAGGAATTCTCACCTATTGTTTCAAGTAGGGGAATATTCCAATATATATTAGGAATTCTCACCTATTGTTTCAAGTAGGGGAATATTCCAATATATAATAGGAATTCTAGCCTATTGTTTCAAGTAGGGGAATATTCCATTATATGTTAGGAATTCTGACCAATTGTTTCAAGTAGGGGAATATTCCAGTATATATTTGGAATTCTGACCAATTGTTTCAAGTAGGGGAATATTCCAGTATATATTAGGAATTCTGACCTATTGTTTCAAGTAGGGGAATATTCCAATATATATTAGGATTTCTGACAAGCTGAGTCAACATGCATATTTCAGTCATATGTATTGAGAGTTCTGGCTGGTTATTCTACAGTGGAATATTCCAATTTGTATTGGGATCTCTGGTCTATTTACTCAACAGTGAAATGGTCTAATATGTATTGGGGCCTCTGGTCTGTTGACTCAGCAGTGGAATTTTCCAATATGTATTGGGACCTCTGGTCTATTTACTCAACAGTGGGATGGTCTAATATGTATTGGGGCCTCTGGTCTATTGACTCAGCAGTGGAATATTCCAATATGTATCAGGATTGATCAATTGAATCAGTGGAAATTCTGGACTGTTGAGTCATCTGGTGAATGTAATGTTAGGTGTTGCAATTTGAATGGTTGAATACATTTAACGTTTCATGAGATTGTGAATGCGGAGATGGAAACTTCTGTGAGATGTTTTGTTTGTGTGTTCTGTGCCAGCTCTGTGGTGCATCCATTATTGCCCATTGAAAGTTAATTGCTGTTGAGTCTGCTGTGTGTGGTTGCATGTTTGCTTACAGGCTTCATTGTTTAAACCATTTGGGGTTCCTGACAGTATGTGTACTCTGAATATACTTTTTGTATTTTTCGCTGCAAAACCTTTTTTTGATTTTTGAATGAACGTCATGGTGTAGCAGGTTCCTTGCAGAAAGTCGCTCTCATTCCAGCTCATGTGAAGATTCTCAATCCTCGGCCAGTTCTCTTGCCTGAGTGTCCATCGTTGTGCCGGTCACCCCTTGCCTCTTTGTCCAGGAACCTTGCCTTCCGACATGGCTCTCTCCAGACCACTGTGACATTTAACATGGCCAAATGTTTCAGTATGTCATCCTGTTTATGAGCCAAGTGTCTTCTGTGTCCAGATCTTGTAGAATTCCTGTATTTTCTTCATCTTAGTCCATGGTATTCTTAGAACATTTCTGTAACATTTATGTTGACAAGCTCCAGTTTTCTTCCTTTAGTGACTGCTTTTGACTGTGAAATGTGAAAATGCTGTCCACTTTTTTAATCAGTAGTGGGACATGAAAAACATGCAAACTGTAAGAACTTGAGTATAATATTTATTAACTCGAGCATCAACAGTCCACAAATGTCTATAACAAAAGTTACGTGACTGGTACAAGCACTCAGGTCTGTGGTAAGCAGGATCTCTCACATCAACAATATAATTAAATATGTCAAAGACCAAATGTCACTGGCTTAGTGCTTTGGGACTGAGTGTGCTGGAATTATCAGTGTGTATTTTGAGATTGTTTTATTAATACTATTAGGAATTCCGGTCCATCTATGGGATAGACATAATGTGATACACGTAGATTTGAATGTTTGATTGCATTTGGGAATCTAATAAGCCGGCATTCTTGATAAATATTCTGTCTTTGTTGACTCGAAAGCTCTGTGACGTTCATGAACAGGACCCTTCGGGGTCCTGGCTAACATAGTAGGATCGCTGATTCTTCCGAAGCCGGAGAGTATCTGCCTGCATGGCGAGAAACCACCAACTAAAGAAACCACTAAACTAGTCACCTTTTCTGCCCCACATGGCATAGGGACAGCTTGTGTGTTTTTTTCCTTTTTTCTTTGTTTGCTGTATTTCGTTGTGTTGTCCTTGACAAAGATTCTGAGAATCGAAACGTCGGTAGTCCTGTGTGTCGTATTGTATGCGTTTGTGTGTAGTTTATCTTATTTTATTTTATTTTATTATTCATTTTATATATTTACTGAGTGCTTCTGATTTCGGATTTTCACCTGTATTTCGCGATACGATGGATCTCCTTGTAAGGTATGTGCAACGTTGTTGATGTTTAGTACGCTTCTTCTCGCAGGAGTTTAATATACCTATTTGTTTCCAATTCATAAGAATGTTGGGTATTATTATCAGCCCAGTCTCACACATGATCAGTTTTAGATACTGAGGTTCAGGTTGGTAAAGAATAATTTCCCCATAGAATGTTCAAGGAGGATTTAAGCAGAGTGCGCAAACTCTATGAAGGTTCCCAGTGTGTTTTCACCAGAATCACACATGGTAAACATAAATTAACCAGTTGGAAACCAAATAAGACAGAATTCTCAGATGGTGGCTCCGTGCTGGTTTTGGGCAGGCTGGTGGGGGGGGGGGGGGGGTGTGTGTGTGTGTGTGTGATTCATATTGACAGATTCATGTTCTTGATTATTCTGTGTTGATATTCGTTTGTTTGCTGTTGAAATATACGTAAGCATGGTACAGATGAGCAATTGTGTACGCTGTTTCTTGACATCAAGGTGGAATTGATTGTTTATAGATGTTTATCTGAATGTCAAAGAGACATAAACAGAGATATCTGATTTGTGTTTGCTTTCAGATGCCATTTTGTAATGTCACCGTTGTCTACTCTTACAGTCCCAGGTGTTGTTCGCAGCTGATGCCCTGGGGTGCAAACAGGCACAATGAACATTCACATGTGCAAGGCTTTCAATACACATTGCAGGTGGCCATTTTGGTAGCCAGATTTGTAGTGTACTGTGACCAAGTGTAATAAAGAAAGAGGACATATAATGAGATGATTAGGATTCACAGGGAAGAGCCACTCACATCCCTGGGACTGAAGGAGACAGTTTGTTGTTGTTGTTAAAAATGTTGACCTTTGAAAATAACCATGAACATGCTGGATCTTACTTCTGACTGACTCATGACCTGCTGGATCTTAATTCTGTAGACTCATGACATGCTGGCCCTTAGCTGTGACTGAATCATGACATGCTGGCCCTTAGTTGTGACTGACTCATGACATAATGGTCCTTAGTTGTGACTGACTCATGACATGCTGGCCCTTAGTTGTGACTGACTCATGACATAATGGTCCTTAGTTGTGACTGACTCATGACATGCTGGCCCTTAGTTGTGATTGACTCATGACATGCTGGATCTTACTTCTGACTGACTCATGACATGCTGGCCCTTAGTTGTGACTGACTCATGACATGCTGGATCTTACTTCTGACTGACTCATGACATGCTGGATCTTACTTCTGACTGACTCATGACATACTGGCCCTTAGCTGTGACTGACTCATGACATGATGGCCCTTAGTTGTGACTGACTCATGACATGCTGGCCTTTAGTTGTGACTGACTTATGACATGCTGGCCGTCACTTCTGACTGACTCATGACATGGTGACCCTTAGTTGTGACTGACTCATGACATGCTGGCCCTTAGTTGTGACTGACTCATGACATGCTGGATCTTACTTCTGACTGACTCATGACATGCTGACCCTTAGCTGTGACTGACTCATGACATGCTGGTCGTCACTTCTGACTGACTCATGACATGGTGACCCTTAGTTGTGACTGACTCATGACATGCTGGCCCTTAGTTGTGACTGACTCATGACATGCTGGATCTTATTTCTGACTGACTCATGACATGCTGGCCCTTAGTTGTGACTGACTCATGACATGCCAGCCCTTAGTTGTGACTGACTCATGACATGCTGGCCCTTAGTTGTGACTGACTCATGACATGCTGGCCGTCACTTCTGACTGACTCATAACATGGTGACCCTTAGTTGTGACTGACTCATGACATGCTGGCCCTTAGTTGTGACTGACTCATGACATGCTGGATCTTACTTCTGACTGACTCATGACATGCTGGCCCTTAGTTGTGACTGACTCATGACATGCTGGCCCTTAGCTGTGGCTGACTCATGACATGCTGGCCCTTAGCTATGACTGACTCATGACATGCTGGATCTTACTTCTGACTGACTCATGACATGCTGACCCTTAGCTGTGACTGACTCATGACATGCTGGCCCTTAGTTGTGACTGACTCATAACATGCTGGCCCTTAGTTTTTACTGACTCATGACATGCTGGATCTTACTTCTGCCTGACTCATGACATACTGGCCCTTAGCTATGACTGACTCTTAACATGCTGGATCTTACTTCTGACTGACTCATGACATACTGGCCCTTAGCTGTGACTGACTCGTGGCATGATGGCCCTTAGTTGTGACTGACTCATGACATGCTGGCCCTTAGTTGTGACTGACTCATGACATGCTGGATCTTACTTCTGACTGACTCATGACATGCTGGCCCTTAGTTGTGACTGATTCATGACTTTCTGGACTTCTCATTATAACTGAGTCATTATATGCTGTACCTCTCATTATTACTGACTCATGACTTGCTGGAACTTAGTTGTCACTGACTCATGACATGCAGGAACCTAGTTGTGACTTGCAGTCTTCCGGGCCAAAGCTTCCGACATTTTTCACTCCGTCACGGTTGATTAGGTTCAGTGACCTATTGTAGAGTACTTTAATATCTCAGAAACTCACATGTCACAGATCAAAAATGTACACAATTATGCACTTTTGTGTTTATCACGTGACTGACATACATCAGGTGCGCTTGCATTCACGCCCCCCGCTTTAAATTTTCAAAGGTTAAGTACCCAATTCGGATACTATTCGTAATGGCATAATGGCAAACTAGTGAAAGTACAAATTGCTTAGTAAATCACAAAGCAGCCCAATAATTGCTGGTGTTGTTAACGACTAGCAACTAACTTTAACATTTAAAATTCTTCTTTACAAAATTAAAAGTTCGGACATTTAGCTGTAATGGAACAAGATAACCAACGCCTACATGACGTTCTACATGAGAACTTGTGGATACAAGACGAGAGGACGACCCAGGAGGAGTGGCTAGTACAAGCAACAAGGCCCGCCACGCTTGGCGAAGGGTTTACGGACGCGGTTCGTAATCCCGCTTTCGAAACACAGCTGCGCGCGATTTGGCAGAAGACCGCGTTGAATTGGTTTTTTACGAAATGGTATGGGTGCAGGTCGTTCAGAAAGCAATGACACATTACTGAACGTAAATATGCCAAGAGATCACAACAGCAACAAACAAAAAATGCTGGTGTTGACTGCAACGTCCTGTAAAGAATATTCAACTTACTAAACAAGCAAGAAGACGAGCGAAACAGAAAATTACATCTGCGACACTTCACGACAAAAGCAGTAGGACAGAAGACGAAGCAGAAGTTTAATGCTACTTCATGAAGATTACAATTTTAGGAAGCCCAAAAACTCTAGGCATACCACCACCCCCACACAAACCTCCCTTCTCCCCCCCCCCCTCCACCTATTTCCCCCGGACATTGTCGGCAAGAAATGTGCTAAACAAAACATACTGTGGATCAATTTGTTTCTGTTTATTTATCACCGGATTAAAGTGTTTGGTCATGTAAAACACAAGGTAACAACAATGTGAAACACAGTTTACATATCGCAATAATTGACTTGCTACACAAACCACTAGAAAAGCATTCGTATGTATTTTTTAGCTCTCATAGTGGTAGAGATTAAAAGACATACGAGACAATATAAACGTTCAACGCCCTAGGCGCGCCACTCCAGGGTTCAAACCTGGCCCCTACCGCCAAGTGAGGATAGCGTCTCGCTGGAAGGACAAGTGTACTCCGACAGACGGTCAGCCAGACACGCCAATGGAAGGTGTCATTTGTTTTGTTGTTAGTGTCATAATTTCTTCATGTATTAATGTCACTGAAGTTCTTTGACTGCCAGACCACAAGACAATGACTGTCTCAGCTTCTCTGCCTTGCCGCTGTCCTGGATCTCCTACAAGTGCCTGCTACATCACACCTTGAATTTGACATTGTCCTTTATCTTCTTGATTTTGACATCTTCTGGCTGTGAGCAGAAAGTCTTTATTCTCTTGAATCTGTTTAGGCATAATGGCTGTTCATAGTTTCCTTTCACTGCCGGAACAAAAACCATGTCATGTAGTCAAACCATCCAGGTATTTACGTCTCTGCCTTCCCCTTATTTTTTTCCTTAGATCTTGACAGTTGTCACCAAGTTTTTTAGTTTCATTTGCCACTTGTAGGACTTGGTCATTGGTTTTTTTTTTTGTCTATCCATGCGTGGCATTTTTTGCATTTTCCTCAGAAACCAC
This sequence comes from Cepaea hortensis, assembly GCA_963921405.1. Classification (NCBI taxonomy): domain Eukaryota; kingdom Metazoa; phylum Mollusca; class Gastropoda; order Stylommatophora; family Helicidae; genus Cepaea; species Cepaea hortensis. The sequence continues at coordinate 408,084,445 of OY992876.1, forward strand.
ATTTCCACAGCCATCAGATATTTCTTTCAGCTTCTCAGCTCATTGTCCACGCTTCACATCCATACGTCTCTTCCCCTCGATCTTGCCAGTTGTCACCAAGTTCTCCAATTCATTTCTTCTCATAACATATCCATAAAATTTTGACTGTCTGCGTCTAATTTCTCTAATCAATTTACGATTTTCACTTGAATCTTGTAGTATTTGGTCATTGTTTTTTTTTTTTTTTCTGTCTGTCCATGGTATTCTTTGCATTCTCCCCAGAAACCACACTTCTACAGCCATCAGATGTTTTTCAGCTTGACTAAGAGATCACATAAGCAAAACTTGCTTGTGTTGACTGTAACGGCCGGTGGAGGATATGCAACTAACTTAAATTATTCTGCGCGAACACCAATTAATGAATACTTTTAGTTGGCCGTATTAAATTCACATTTATTGTATAGCTTATTTATACTATTTCATCATGTGCCATGACAATAAGCGTGGGCGGTCATGTTTTGCCATCTCACTCGATCACCAGAGTCGTGGATCAGCTCCATGTTCCTGTCTCGACCATACCACGTGGCCAAGCCATCCAGGTATTTACTTCTTGGTCTTCCCCTGCGTCTTATCCCTTCGATTTTGCCAGTTGTCGCCAAGCTCTTCAATTCATTTCTTCTCATTACATGCCCAAACAGTTTTGACTGTCTACGTCTGATGTCTCCAATCAGTTTACGCACTTCATTTGTTTTTGAAGGACTTTTTCATTGGTTTTTCTGTCTGTCCATGGTATTCTTTGCATTTTCTTCAGAAACCACATTTCCACAGCTATCATATGTTTTTCAGATTGTCTGCTCATTGTCCACGCTTCACATCCATACAAAAGTACAGGTTCAATGTAGAACTTCAACGTTCTTTTTCTCGTTTCAATTGATATCTTTTTATTGGCCAGTATGGTTTTCCATCTTGCAAAAGGCTACCTTCGCAATGACAATTCTGGTTCTAATCTCTTCAAGGCATCTCCCATCAGATGTCATGGCTGATCCGAGATAATTGTACCGATTCACTTATTTAAGATTAATCCCTTTAAAAAAAAAACACACACAGACGCAGACACACACACAGACGCGCGCGCGCACACACACAAACACACATTGTTAATGTTGTATATCCCTTACAGGACGTTGCAGTCAACATCAGCATTTTTCAGCTGCTGTTGATGTACTAGGCAAGTTATTACGTTCAGTAGTTTGCCATTGCTTTCTGAACGACCGGCTCACATACCACTGTAAGTTACTAGCACGGCACGAACCGCTGCCAATTCTCGCAGCTGCTGTTTTCCCCACGTGGATATACGGGATTACGAACAATGTCGCTAAAACCTTGGCCAGGGAGACCGATATTACATTGTGGTATTTCCTTCTTCCAAGTGACCACCATAAACTGTGTCTTCTTACAATTCAACCGCATATACCAATTGTCGCAGATGCTGCTCATTGTCTGCAATCAAGACTGTATCATCTTCATATCTAATGTTATCTATGCATCGTCCCCCAACGTTGATTCCTTCCACATCTTCTATATTTCTGATCATATTTTCACTGTGCTATTTACGAGTGAATAAAAATATAGTACTTTACTTTCCGTGTTATTTTCTTAGACCCAATGGTTCCCTTGGAGATGAAATGAAGCCATTTCTAAATACAAACACAACTCTGCATCAAGTTTGCATTATACGATTGTTTGTTCCCTTTCATTTGTGGTTTAATTATAACAGGGGAAGACCTCCTGCGGAGTCCCATTTTTTTAACAGTCTCTTTCAACCTTTGAACTATAGCCGAGGTCATGACCTCGTCGTTGGGGTTGCATTCTGTGTATGTGAACCCAAGCGACACGGCCAGCTCTGCCCCTCTGTCTGACGAGACGGTCCGGTGTCTTGTTGCTGATGTGGTCCCCACCAAAATGCCCGCAACAAACTGGTCCGTCGAGTATCTGCCCAGGTCTTGATACCTATAAAGGTAAGCATTCAAGGTCAGTGCAAGAAAGGTGATTGACCAAGACACAATTACAGCGGGTAGAAGGAGATAACATAAGTCTGGCGAAGATAAGGCACGACAGAGCTGGCTGAGAGATAAGGTCAGATGAGTCAAGATAGAACAGTTTGAGACGAGGTCAGATAAGATAACATAGAGCAGGTTGCGATGAGGTCATACACGACAACATAGAACAGGTTGAGATGAGGTCAGATAGAACAGGTTGAGATAAGGTCAGATACGACAACATAGAGCAAGTCAGATAAGATCAGACGGAATAAGTTGAGATTAAGTCAGATAAGACCAGATGGAACAAGTTGAGATTAAGTCAGATAAGACCAGATGGAACAAGTTGAAATGAGGTCAGATAAGACCAGATGGAACAAGCTGAGATGAGGTCAGATAATACAAGATGGAAAAGGTTGAGATATGTCATATAAGAAAAGATGATACAGGCTGAGATAAGGTCAAGTAAGACAAGGTGGAACAAGTGGAGATGAGGTCAGATCAGACCAGATGGAACAGGCTGAGATTAGCTCAGACAAGACAAGATAAAACAAGTTGAGATGAGGTCGGATAAGACCAGATGGAACAAGTTGAGATGACGTCAGATAAGGCCAGATGGAAAACATTAAGATAAAGTCAGATAAGACCAGATGCACTAAGAAAAGTTCTAGATGCCTAAGAATGACATTAATCCATCATGTGCCATGCCGACAAACGTGGACGGTCAAGGCTGGCCATCTCTCACGACCACCAGTCTTAGATCAGTTCTGCTCTATGTCCCCATCATTCCGTTTGGCCCAGCTATTCATGCAATTATCTATACGCCTTCCCCTTACTCTTTTCCCGTCGATTTTGCCAGTTGTCACTTCGTTTTCTAGTTTATGTTCCTCTTAAAGTGCCCAAAAATCCCAACTGCCTAACGCCAAATTTAGCTGATCAGTTTACGGATTTCATTTGTTTCTCACCAGGACTTTCTCAGAATGAAAGTACCACATAGGTCAGTTTACAAGAGACAATAGAATGTGGCAAGATTACTGCGGAAATAACAAGACCACTGGGCATGTCCCGCTATAAAATGTTTTCCCTTGTACTATTGTATAACTGTCTTTAACACTTTACGTCCGATCTTTCCGTCATCGTTGCTCTAACTGGACCCCTGACAATAGGGCTGGCGAAGATAATACAAGATGAAACAGGATGAGGCAAGATGAGATCAAACACGACAATATATGTATGATAACATCAAGATGAGAAAACACATAAGGTAAGATACAAACTTACAAGCTAAAGATAATATTAGACGCGATCATGATGATGAGATAAAAATGAGAAGATTTTAGTGGCAATGATATGATCAGACGGGATAAGATATGAGACGACATGATAAGCTAACAGACGACAGGATGAGATAAGAAATGACAAGAGATGAGAAGACATAATAAGCTAACAGACGACAGGGTATGCTAACAGAAAGAAGGATAAGCTATGAAACGACATGATAAGCTAACAGAAGACAGGATGAGACAAGAAATTACAAAATATGAGAAGATATGATAAGTTAACCGACGACAGGATACGTTAACGGAAGACATGATAAGCTAACAGTCGACAGGATGAACTATCAAAAGACAGGATAAGCTAACAGACGACAGGATGAGATAAGAAAAGACAAGATGCACTAAGAAAAGTTCAAGACATGAGATGACATGATAAGCTAACAGACGACAGGATAAGTTAACAGAAGGCAGGATAAGCTATCCGACGACATGATAAGCTAACAGAAGGCAGGATGAGACAAGAAATGACAAGATATAAGACAGGATAAGCTAACAGGCGACAAGATAAGTTAACAGAAGACATGATAAGCTAACAGACGACAGGATATAAGAAGCAATGAAATGATCGGATGGGATATGAGAAAACAAGATAAGTTAAACGAAGGCAAGACATGGGAAGCAATGCCATAAGATAAGCTAGTAGAAGCAATGGTAAGATCAGTCAAGATCAGACATAAGACTTGATACGACAAGTACAACAGATTATACAGCAACATCATCATCATCATCATCATCATCATCATCATCATCATCATCATCATCATCTCTCTCTCTCTCTTTCTCTCTCTCTATTTCTCTCTCTCTCTTTCTTTCTCTCTCTCCTCTCTCTCTCTCTCTCTCTCTCTCTCTCTCTCTCTCTCTCTCTCTCTCTCTCTGCAGTACAGTTAACCACCCGCCGAAAGCGTCACACAATGCACGGACTCCACAGCTCGAGGCCCATCGGCATGGCACATAATGATGCTGATAATGATTAACATTCGGGAGATTCTTATCTCATCTCATCTCATCAGGTTCCTCTTGTACCTTGCTGTGTCGAGGTGAAGCATAAACAGGGGGAGTGCGCCCGTTTATGGGCTTCATATATCGAGGTTCCCATGGTCTCTGTAATTCTTTCTATCCATCGTTTAGTGCCGGTCTCTCTGGCTGAGGGGTTACAACACTTTCTCCGTAATTCCGTTTATCACGCAGAGTCTCGTAGCGAGAGAGAACTGGGAGCGGTTCGACCCCCGCTGGTGACTTGCGGGATACTGAGCCGGCCGCTCAGAAAGCAATGGCAAACTACTGAGCGTAATCTTGCCAAGAAATCAACAGACAGCTGAAAGATGCTGCTGTTGACAGCGATGTCCTGTAAAGGATATGCAAAAAAAAAAAAAAAATCGTTTACGTGCCCGGCTTTTTCCTCTACTTCCGTCTGGTTTGTACATCATTGCTTGTTGAGATATACTGATAGTTGGTAATCTGGTTATATGGCCAAACCATTTAACCTGCTGTTTTCTGATACAATCTAGATTCGGGAGATTACTTGGTGCATATTGGTTACATAAAGTCTAGAGACTATATACCCCGATTAGAACAACACAGTGGAGCGGCTGGCCGAGTGGCTAGAATACCGGGCTTTCCTTCGGGAGATCCGGATTCGAATCCTCGGTAAGGTGTGGAGTTTTTTTCTGTCCGGGGCAAAAAGAAAACCCTACCCTGCACAGTTTGTGGCGACTGCACTAGCCAGGCGGTCTTAATTCCTCAGGCTCAAGACCCCCCCCCCCCCCACCCCCGTCCTACACGGCAAGGTACTATAGGCAGTAAATGACAGTTTTTTGTTTTTTTTCAGAACACAACACAATGGGAAGTCTATTGGTTATTTAACTATTTAACATGACTAGGACAACACAACACGACGAGCAATCTATAGGTTATTTAACCATATTAGGACAACACAACATGATGGACAGTCTATAGGTTATTTAACCTGATTAGGACAACACAGCACGATGCAAGGTCTATGAATATTTAACCCGTTTTTTTCGCATATCCTTTACAGGACATTGCAGTTAACACCAGCATTTTTCAACTGCTGTTTGTGTCTTGGCAAGATTACGCTCGGTAGTTTGCCATTGATTTCTGAGCGACCGGCTCACTTACCCCCGTAGGTAACCAACACGACGCGATCCGCTATCGAATCTCGCGCAGCTGCGTTACACACGTGAATATACGGGATTACGGAGAAAGTCGTTAAACTCTAGGTCAGGGAGACCGACTTTAACCCGATTAGGACAGCACAACAGGATGGGTGGAAACACGGGGTCGTTACCAGTTCATGACGTTGTTGAACGTCTCTTCCCGCGTGACGTCAAACACCAGCAGACAACCGTGGATGCCCCTGTAGTAGGAGGAGGTCAGGCTGCGGTACCTCTCCTGACCTGGGGATGCAGACAGTTCAATGTCAATATCCGGTCAGTGTGTCAGTCTGTTTCTTTGTTTGTATGTCTGTCTGCCTGTCTGCCTTCCAACTGGTTTCTGTGTCAGCCAGGAAGCCAGTCCGTCAACCTGTTTAATGTCGATTGTAAGTCTTCAGCCATTTTTTCCCTTTCTCTTTCCTGTCTGTACATCAGCACATCTTCCGTGAATGTCAAGATTCTACCAATTCCTAGTCCCTCAATTGCTACAACTTTTCGTTTATACATTAGAGAGCACCGGGGACATGGCAGATCCCTGTGGCAGCTCAAGTGCAATAATACAGGGTTGAGAAGTCCATAAGCCCATGCGAAGTGCAAATTTACGCTCATAAAGTACTGCCACAATCCATTTGACAATCCAAGGGCAGACCTCCACGTCCAAAAGAGTGTTTACCAAAGGATCATACTTGACCCTGTTGTAAGCATTTACAGGTCAAGTACCACCGTCTCTTGTTTATTCTGGAAGCCCCATAGACATCGAATGCAAATGTTGCCGCATCGGCCCAGGTCTCATGGGGAGCAGTTTACAACTTTCCAAGTGGTACTGTAGCTTGCATGCTACTATCTTCTCAAATACTTTGCCAAAGGTGTCTTGCAGGGTGATAATTATATATCCGTTTAGTTTTGAATGATCTTTACCCGGCTATGGGAGTGGGACAAGGTAGCTGTGCAACCAATCCTGGGATATTTCTACCGTTTTCACGCTAAGGTTGAAACAAACAACCATCTCCTTCAAGTCATCATCGCTCCCGTTCTTTATCTGGGTGTACCCAGCCCCATCCGGACCTACCCAGCCCCATCCGGACCTGGTGCTGTGTCTTTAGTTCTCTTCAGCACACGTCTAATGTCCTCTACCTGTATCATATCTTCATAGTAGTCATTCCCAGTGGCCTGTGACAGAGCCTCTCTGACCGTATCCCAGATAGCCCCGTCCTGCTGATCAGTCTGTTTTAGAAATCGTGCAAGAAATGCCTCCCCCTTCTCCTTGTCAATTGTCATGGGTTGGTTGTTGTCATAGTATACTGCACCATGTGTACAGGGCAGAGCCTTTCTGTTCATTTGTCTGTGTCAAACAGATATGGATTCAAGAAGTGATATATAACACGACAGCAACAGAGACCGAACATCTGGCTTGTGAAAGAGTGTTATGAGGGCGAAGTTCTGCATAGAGAGGTCCTTGGAAGCCCAGCTCAATTGTGTTTTAATCACTCATCTGGATGGGGGACCACAGCCCATGACCACCAGGCCCGCAGGCGAGCCACCACTTCTTCCAGTTACGAGACCATAATGGCGTTTCTCAAACGCTTCTGTGCTTCTTAAAAAGAATATCGGAAGGCGTGGTTCCTGGAAGAAAAGACAGGGATCGACCAACAGGAAGGTGAACACAGGACACCAAAGACACCCTAGGCATGAACATACAAGAGGCAGGAGAAATGGTGAAGGAATGAGAGTCTTCCCGGCGGACTGTGATGTCTGCGACTTCTGCAAACGACTTCCTACCTTATGATATGATGATCATGATCATGGTGGTGGTGATTATGATGATGATGATGATAATTATGATGATGATGATGATTATAATGATAGTGGTGATGCTGATGATGATGGATATAATACACTCTACTGAAAGAATTGCTTGATTGGTCGAGAATGGATTAAACAATTTAAACAGGAATAATACCATACTGACCTCCAGTATCGATTATTCTAACCATGGTTCTTTTGCCGTCTCTCCGGAAGACAATATCCGCCATTTCACCGTCCCTGAACTCTTTACAACATCCGGTTACCTCCTCATCCTTGACCCTGTAAAACATACAGAATACTGGATATCTTCTTCTGCGTTCATCCGGAGTTTTTTTTTCGGACGTGATTGCGTTGTGCCTGTTTACAACAGAGCTGCGTTCTTGCGACGTTAGGCCGACACATCCGACTTCTGTGGGCATTTGTTGACCGGGTTAACCTTCCCGGGGGGAATACTGGATATAGGCCTAAGAATCGACATCTGCACTCGGAACATTCCCAGACATGCTTCATTCCCCTCTTCATAAACCGCAGAATAGTTCCTACGTTGATTTTTCCAGTAACAATTTGATTATAAGTCGGCCTGGGTTTCCCTCTACGGTTTGGGAATAGACCAGAACCCTGCTCACTGCCTTCTGAGCTAGTATTTTGAGATACTCCGTCTGTTCAGCTGCACTCTCCTTTCGATCCCAGCCAGCCTTCACCTTCACCAGACCACCTTTCTGGTAAAGTGGCTCTCCACCCAGAGAGGCAGCAGCAAGTCTATCAGCCTGTTCCTTTCCTCCACACACCTGCATGCCCTGGGCAGAAAATCCATGCTATACTCGCAATAGCGATGCTAGCCACTCCACCTCGAACATGCGGTTTCCACTGTCAGAAACATGTTCTGTGCGTCTGTAATAAACATATGTCTGGCTGTGCCCTCACCCCCTCCCCTCTTCTCTCCCCTCCCCCCCCCTCTCTCTCTCTCTCTCTCTCTCTCTCTCTCTCTCTCTCTCTCTCTCTCTCTCTCTGTAACCATCAAAAAGCTGCTGTGACACTTCCCACTTCCATTCCCATGCTAGATGTTGCAGTAACATGTGCCAATCTCCCATTTGTTTAATCCGTGACTATTTGTCACTGAGTATTTAAATCCATCTGGCTTATACTTATAGCAGGCAAACATTTCGAAAAATTGTAGAGAAGAAACTCTGTCACTGGGCACTGGGTGGTGGCAATTCTTGGGATCAATCCAATCTCAAGACAGGCCACTGGGCACTGGGTGGTGGCAATTCTTGGGATCAATCCAATCTCAAGACAGGCCACTGGGCACTGGATGGTGGCAACTCATGGGATCAAGCCAACGTCTCAAATTTGGTACAGGAGCATTGGTATAATTTTATGTGCATGTGTTCAGGATGGTGCACCACGCAGGACTTTCTCTCTAAAAAAGGAATGTATCTATTTAGGCATTGCTCAAATAAAGCATGAGAAATTAATCTCCAAGTACTGACTAGGGCTTGCAGGTGCGGAGCTAAGGAATACAGATCATTCGCATCCTGACATGCCGGACGCTTTCAATGTTTTTATTTTTTGGTGCATCCTGTAGCCTCCACTTCTTTCCTTTGGTTTTAAAAGTGCCGATAAATACATATGAATGTACTGCAATGGCTTCGTACGTTAGCATGGCTGAATGGATCAGAACGAGTGTCATTAAACATCCGGTGAGCTGATGCCGAGGTAAGAGGTTTAACCCCTGCACCAGACAGTTGGGCTAAAATGTTGACCTCTTGACTTGGGGACGTTAATTACAAGTACTTCTGAGGTCGGAGTGGGTTCGCCTGATGGCGAAGGACATTGTTAATTGGGAAAGCTAATCCACACACACAAAATTCAGTACAGTGCTACTAGAAGTAGTGTTTTTGGACTAGGTTTGAATTCAAAGCGAGCAAGCGTTAAAAAAACATCTTCAGTGGCTTCAAATATTCTACGGAGATTGGGTTACTTCAGAATTAATGCCTGGATATCGTGTCAAGGAAACATAATTTACACCCACTGAGTAATTTAAGAATCATTGCCTGGATATTGTGTCAAGGGCACATATTTTATCTATACTGAGAGATTTCATAATCACAGCCTCAACCTTGTGCTAAGGAAACATTTTGTCCCACACTGAGTGATTAAATATGCTTTGCATGGACATTGTTCCAATGAAACAGGTTTTGTCTACACTGGTTGATTTAAGAATCATTGCCTGGACATTGTCCTAAGGAAACAGGTTTTGCGAACACTGCGTAATTTCAGAATAATTACCCGGACATAATTTTTAAGGAAACAGGTTTTGTCTACACTGGTTGATTTAAGAATCATTGCCTGGACATTGTCCTAAGGAAACAGGTTTTGCGAACACTGCGTAATTTCAGAATAATTACCCGGACATAATTTTTAAGGAAACAGGTTTTATCTACACTGAGTGATTTGAGAATCATTACCTGGACATTGTCCTAAGGAAACATGTTTTGCCAACACTGCAGTCTCCAAGTAAGATGACTTTCATCGCCATATCATATGATGCGCCAAATTCTCTGGTTGAGGAAGATTTGGAGAAAATTTGGTTTTCTCCATTTTTCTGAGCACATATCATAGTTAAGGAAGCAAATAACGCCTCATTGTTTTTGACTGAACGTAGGGCATTAGATTTGATTGGTTGTTTGATAGAACATACACTATTGTTATCAAGAATATTGCTCCTGTTGTTGTTTTGTGATTGGTTAGAACTACCGTGACAAGACTCCAATTGGTCAGATACTCTGTAACAATATTCTGATTGGCTAAGCAGTCTGCAACAAGCTTCTGATCGGACAGACACTTTACGGCGTTTTTCTTTTGTAAAACTGATTTCTTCCTGGAAATTTAAACTGCCATTTCTTATTCCAACACCTAGACTGTTAACTGTCTTTGCGGCCGGTGAAATGGTCGATGCTGGGGTGGGAATTGCATCTGCTTCTTTTGCGGCAAAGAAGACAGCGGCTGATGCGTGGCGTGCTCCAATCATGATGGAATCAGCTCGCTGGATTTCAGTGGAGTCCAGTCATTGGCGAATGTGTATTAGGCGCTGGTTATCTTGTTGAGGTCACAGTCTGTATCCAAATTATGGATGTCTTAAACGTTACCGGCCGCGGAGTGCTCCAGGAAACTGTGGAAACATTGAATGATTTTTGTTAGTTGAGAAAAGCAACATAATTGTCTCATATTGTGATCTGGACCGTCATATCTTATATTGTGATCTATATCTCCATGTCTTATATTGTGATCTATACCTCCATGTCTTATATTGTGATCTATATCTCCATGTTTTATATTATGATCTATATCTCCATGTCTTATATTGTGATCTATATCTTCATGTTTTATATTGTGATCTATATCTTCATGTCTTATATTGTGATCTATATCTTCATGTCTTATATTGTGATCTATATCTCCATGTTCTATATTATGATCTATATCTCCATGTCTTATATTGTGATCTATATCTCCATGTTTTATATTGTGATCTATATCTCCATGTCTTATATTGTGATCTATACCTCCGTGTCTTATATTGTGATCTATACCTCCATGTCTTATATTGTGATCTATACCTCCATGTTTTATAGTGTGATCTATATCTTCATGTCTTATATTGTGATCTATATCTCCATGTTTTATATTATGATCTATATCTCCATGTTTTATATTATGATCTATATCTCCATGTCTTATATTATGATCTATATCTCCATATTTTATATTGTGATCTATACCTCCATGTCTTTCATTGTGATCTACATCTCCAAGTCTTATATTGCGATCTATAATTACATATGTATAAAAACGTTGTAAAAATGGTAGCAGACATGTTGTATTATAACGCATTGGTAATATTTCGGCGATATATAAGCCCATGAGAGATACGCGAACTCACTTCGGACGATGAATTATCCCACGACACTCATCCAGTTAAGGAGAGTTGTACTGATTGCTACCTAAGGAATGTCAATAATGTGTCATTTCTGTATTAAAATGTAGCTATTTGTTGACTTTACATTAGTGGAGAAACTATCACACAATTGTATAACCACACAGACAAGGTAGGGACACACATACAGACAGACGGGCCGACAGACGGACGGACTGACAGATATACGGGCGGGCGGGTGGGCGGATGCATGGTAGGCAGATGACAGACAGACAGACAGACAGACAGATCGGTCGGTCGGTAGCTAGGTAGGCAGGTAGGCAGGCAGGCAGGTATATAAGTAGATAGGTAGGTAGGCAATCATACACAGCTGTACAAATATTTCTACGTGTAACTTAACTTACATTACTGTTACTTACTTGTATGTGAGCTTCCGTGACCCTCCAGCAATGGCTGAAACAGCCCCGTTGACTTCTTGATATCCAATTTATATTCTGCTCAAAGACGCCCCACTTGTGTAACTGTGATGTCATCTACAATGGCCGCGCCAGCTTTCGCGTTTGCACTGTTGTGGAGTTGCGACTTCCGTCAGGATTGGGGGTTAGTTAGAACGAGGGACAAGCTGACATACCTGCCACAGAATGTTCCCGCTTCTTATTCTGCACTTTAATTTTTTTTTAAATACAAACATCTTTAGTAACATCTCGATCTGTTTCATACTGCGGCAAATATGTATTGGCACCATTTTTTTTTTTCAAATGTAAATAGCCTTGTATTTGGTGACAGAGGAGAATGCACATATTTTTATGTTCGTATTCCTCAATGGGCCGGTCTCTCTGGTCTAGAGGTTACACGACTTTCTCCGTAATCTCGTAGACTCTCGTAAGTAACGTGACGTCGCGCGAGAATTGGTAGTGGTTCTCTCCGCGTCGGTAACCTACGGGGTATTTGAGCCGGTCGCTCAGAAAGCAATGGCAAATTACTGAGCGTAATCTTGCCAAGAAATCAACAATCAGCTGAAAGATGCTGATGTTGACAGCGATGTCATGTAAAGGATATGCGGTATAAAAAAACATTCCTCAAAGGACAGAGCAGGGAACTTCCAACTGAAGAAACCAGTTGTCCTAGTGGAAGGACACAAAGAAGCCAGGACATAACCCAGCTGGGAGGACGCACAGAAGTTAAGGCACCACCCAGCTGGAAGGACACCACCCAGCTGGAAGGACATCACCCAGCTGGAACGACATCACCCAGCTGGAAGGATATCACCCAGCTGGAAGGACACCACCCAGCTGGAAGGACATCACCCAGCTGGAAGGATAACACCCAGCTGGAAGGATAACACCCAGCTGGAAGGATAACACCCAGCTGGAAGGATAACACCCAGCTGGAAGGACATCACCCAGCTGGAAGGATAACACCCAGCTGGAAGGACATCACCCAGCTGGAAGGACACCACCCAGCTGGAAGGATAACACCCAGCTGGAAGGACATCACCCAGCTGGAAGGATAACACCCAGCTGGAAGGACATCACCCAGCTGGAAGGACGTCACCCAGCTGGAAGGACATCACCCAGCTGGAAGGACACCACCCAGCTGGAAAGACACCACCCAGCTGGAAGGACATCACCCAGCTGGAAGGACACCACCCAGCTGGAAGGACATCACCCAGCTGGAAGGACATCACCCAGCTGGAAGGATAACACCCAGCTGGAAGGACATCACCCAGCTGGAAGGACATCACCCAGCTGGAAGGACATCACCCAGCTGGAAGGACATCACCCAGCTGGAAGGACACCACCCAGCTGGAAGGACATCACCCAGCTGGAAGGACACCACCCAGCTGGAAGGACATCACCCAGCTGGAAGGACACCACCCAGCTGGAAGGACATCACCCAGCTGGAAGGACACCACCCAGCTGGAAGGACATCTCCAAGCTGGAAGCACACCACACAGCTGGAAGGACATCTCCCAGCTGGAAGGACATCACCCAGCTGGAAGGACATCTCCCAGCTGGAAGGACATCACCCAGCTGGAAGGACATCACCCAGCTGGAAGGACACCACCCAGATGGAAGGACATCTCCCAGCTGGAAGGACACCACCCAGCTGGAAGGACATCTCCCAGCTGGAAGGACATCACCCAGCTGGAAGGACATCTCCCAGCTGGAAGGACATCACCCAGCTGGAAGGACATCTCCCAGCTGGAAGGACATCACCCAGCTGGAAGGACATCACCCAGCTGGAAGGACATCACCCAGCTGTAAGGACATCTCCCAGCTGGAAGGACACCACGCAGCTGGAAGGACATCTCCCGCTGGAAGGACATCACCCAGCTGGAAGGACATCTCCCAGCTGGAAGGACATCTCCCAGCTGGAAGGACAACACCCAGCTGGAAGGACATCACTCAGCTGTAAGGACATCACCCAGCTGTAAGGACATCACCCAGCTGGAAGGACATCACCCAGCTGGAAGGACATCACCCAGCTGTAAGGACATCACCCAGCTGGAAGGATAACACCCAGCTAAAAGGACATCACCCAGCTGGAAGGACATCACCCAGCTGGAAGGACATCACCCAGCTGGAAGGATAACACCCAGCTGGAAGGACATCACCCAGCTGGAAGGACACCACCCAACTGGAAGGATAACACCCAGCTGGAAGGACATCACCCAGCTGGAAGGATAACACCCAGCTGGAAGGACATCACCCAGCTGGAAGGACGTCACCCAGCTGGAAGGACATCACCCAGCTGGAAGGACACCACCCAGCTGGAAGGATAACACCCAGCTGGAAGGATATCACCCAGCTGGAAGGATAACACCCAGCTGGAAGGACATCACCCAGCTGGAAGGACATCACCCAGCTGGAAGAACGTCACACAGCTGGAAGGACATAACCCAGCTGGAAAGATAACACCCAGCTGGAAGGACATCACCCAGCTGGAATGACATCACCCAGCTGGAAGGATAACACCCAGCTGGAAGGACATCACCCAGCGGGAAGGACACCACCCAGCTGGAAGGACATCACCCAGCTGGAAGGACATCACCCAGCTGGAAGGACATCACCCAGCTGGAAGGACACCACCCAGCTGGAAGGACATCACCCAGCTGGAAGGATAACACCCAGCTGGAAGGATAACACCCAGCTGGAAGGATAACACCCAGCTGGAAGGATAACACCCAGCTGGAAGGACATCACCCAGCTGGAAGGATAACACCCAGCTGGAAGGACATCACCCAGCTGGAAGGACACCACCCAGCTGGAAGGATAACACCCAGCTGGAAGGACATCACCCAGCTGGAAGGATAACACCCAGCTGGAAGGACATCACCCAGCTGGAAGGACGTCACCCAGCTGGAAGGACATCACCCAGCTGGAAGGACACCACCCAGCTGGAAAGACACCACCCAGCTGGAAGGACATCACCCAGCTGGAAGGACACCACCCAGCTGGAAGGACATCACCCAGCTGGAAGGACATCACCCAGCTGGAAGGATAACACCCAGCTGGAAGGACATCACCCAGCTGGAAGGACATCACCCAGCTGGAAGGACATCACCCAGCTGGAAGGACATCACCCAGCTGGAAGGACACCACCCAGCTGGAAGGACATCACCCAGCTGGAAGGACACCACCCAGCTGGAAGGACATCACCCAGCTGGAAGGACACCACCCAGCTGGAAGGACATCACCCAGCTGGAAGGACACCACCCAGCTGGAAGGACATCTCCCAGCTGGAAGCACACCACACAGCTGGAAGGACATCTCCCAGCTGGAAGGACATCACCCAGCTGGAAGGACATCTCCCAGCTGGAAGGACATCACCCAGCTGGAAGGACATCACCCAGCTGGAAGGACACCACCCAGATGGAAGGACATCTCCCAGCTGGAAGGACACCACCCAGCTGGAAGGACATCTCCCAGCTGGAAGGACATCACCCAGCTGGAAGGACATCTCCCAGCTGGAAGGACATCACCCAGCTGGAAGGATATCTCCCAGCTGGAAGGACATCACCCAGCTGGAAGGACATCACCCAGCTGGAAGGACATCACCCAGCTGTAAGGACATCTCCCAGCTGGAAGGACACCACGCAGCTGGAAGGACATCTCCCGCTGGAAGGACATCACCCAGCTGGAAGGACATCTCCCAGCTGGAAGGACATCTCCCAGCTGGAAGGACAACACCCAGCTGGAAGGACATCACTCAGCTGTAAGGACATCACCCAGCTGTAAGGACATCACCCAGCTGGAAGGACATCACCCAGCTGGAAGGACATCACCCAGCTGTAAGGACATCACCCAGCTGGAAGGATAACACCCAGCTAAAAGGACATCACCCAGCTGGAAGGACATCACCCAGCTGGAAGGACATCACCCAGCTGGAAGGATAACACCCAGCTGGAAGAATAACACCCAGCTGGAAGGATAACACCCAGCTGGAAGGACATCACCCAGCTGGAAGGATAACACCCAGCTGGAAGGACATCACCCAGCTGGAAGGACACCACCCAACTGGAAGGATAACACCCAGCTGGAAGGACATCACCCAGCTGGAAGGATAACACCCAGTTGGAAGGACATCACCCAGCTGGAAGGACGTCACCCAGCTGGAAGGACATCACCCAGCTGGAAGGACACCACCCAGCTGGAAGGATAACACCCAGCTGGAAGGATATCACCCAGCTGGAAGGATAACACCCAGCTGGAAGGACATCACCCAGCTGGAAGGACATCACCCAGCTGGAAGGACGTCACACAGCTGGAAGGACATAACCCAGCTGGAAAGATAACACCCAGCTGGAAGGACATCACCCAGCTGGAATGACATCACCCAGCTGGAAGGATAACACCCAGCTGGAAGGACATCACCCAGCGGGAAGGACACCACCCAGCTGGAAGGACATCACCCAGCTGGAAGGACATCACCCAGCTGGAAGGACATCACCCAGCTGGAAGGACATCACCCAGCTGGAAGGACATCACCCAGCTGGAAGGACATCACCCAGCTGGAAGGACATCACCCAGCCGGAATGACACCACCCAGCTGGAAGGAAACCACCCAGCTGGAAGGACACCACCCAGCTGGAAGGACATCACCCAGCTGGAAGGACATCACCCAGCTGGAAGGACACCACCCAGCTGGAATGACATCACCCAGCTGGAAGGTCATCACCTAGCTGGAAGGACACCACCCAGCTGGAAGGACACCACCCAGCTGGAAGGACATAACCCAGCTGGAAGGACACCACCCAGCTGGAAGGACATCACCCAGCTGGAAGGACATCTCCCAGCTGGAGGGACATCACCCAGCTGGAAGGACATCACCCAGCTGGAAGGACATCACCCAGCTGGAAGGACATCACCCAGCTGGAAGGACATCACCCAGCTGGAAGGATACCACCCAGCTGGAAGGACATCACCCAGCTGGAAGGACACCACCCAGCTGGAAGGACACCACCCAGCTGGAAGGACATCACCCAGCTGGAAGGACACCACCCAGCTGGAAGGACATCACCCAGCTGGAAGGACACCACCCAGATGGAAGGACATCTCCCAGCTGGAAGCACACCACACAGCTGGAAGGACATCTCCCAGATGGAAGGACATCACCCAGCTGGAAGGACATCTCCCAGCTGGAAGGACATCACCCAGCTGGAAGGACATCACCCAGCTGGAAGGACACCACCCAGCTGGAAGGACATCTCCCAGCTGGAAGGACATCTCCCAGCTGGAAGGACATCACCCAGCTGGAAGGACATCTCCCAGCTGGAAGGACATCACCCAGCTGGAAGGACATCTCCCAGCTGGAAGGACATCACCCAGCTGGAAGGACATCACCCAGCTGGAAGGACATCACCCAGCTGTAAGGACATCTCCCAGCTGGAAGGACACCACGCAGCTGGAAGGACATCTCCCGCTGGAAGGACATCACCCAGCTGGAAGGACATCTCCCAGCTGGAAGGACATCTCCCAGCTGGAAGGACAACACCCAGCTGGAAGGACATCACTCAGCTGTAAGGACATCACCCAGCTGGAAGGACATCACCCAGCTGGAAGGACATCACCCAGCTGTAAGGACATCACCCAGCTGGAAGGATAACACCCAGCTGGAAGAACATCACCCAGCTGGAAGGACATCACCCAGCTGGAAGGACATCACCCAGCTGGAAGGATAACACCCAACTGGAAGGATAACACCCAGCTGGAAGGATAACACCCAGCTGGAAGGACATCACCCAGCTGGAAGGATAACACCCAGCTGGAAGGACATCACTCGGCTGGAAGGATAACACCCAGCTGGAAGGATAACACCCAGCTGGAAGGACATCACCCAGCTGGAAGGATAACACCCAGCTGGAAGGACGTCACCCAGCTGGAAGGACGTCACCCAGCTGGAAGGACATCACCCAGCTGGAAGGACACCACCCAGCTGGAAGGATAGCACCCAGCTGGAAGGATAACACCCAGCTGGAAGGATAACACCCAGCTGGAAGGACATCACCCAGCTGGAAGGACGTCACCCAGCTGGAAGGACGTCACCCAGCTGGAAGGACATCACCCAGCTAGAAAGATAACACCCAGCTGGAAGGACATCACCCAGCTGGAATGACATCACCCAGCTGGAAGGATAACACCCAGCTGGAAGGACATCACCCAGCGGGAAGGACACCACCCAGCTGGAATGACATCACCCAGCTGGAAGGACATCACCCAGCTGGAAGGACATCACCCAGCTGGAAGGACATCACCCAGCTGTAAGGACATCACCCAGCTGGAAGGACATCACCCAGCCGGAAGGACACCACCCAGCTGGAAGGACACCACCCAGCTGGAAGGACATCACCCAGCTGGAAGGACACCACCCAGCTGGAAGGACATCACCCAGCTGGAAGGACACCACCCAGCTGGAAGGACATCTCCCAGCTGGAAGCACACCACCCAGCTGGAGGGACATCTCCCAGCTGGAAGGACATCACCCAGCTGGAAGGACATCACCCAGCTGGAAGGACATCACCCAGCTGGAAGGACATCACCCATCTGGAAGGACACCACCCAGCTGGAAGTACATCTCCCAGATGGAAGGACACCACCCAGCTGGAAGGACATCTCCCAGCTGGAAGGACATCACCCAGCTGGAAGGACATCTCCCAGCTCGAAGGACATCACCCAGCTGGAAGGACATCTCCCAGCTGGAAGGACATCACCCAGCTGGAAGGACATCACCCAGCTGGAAGGACATCACCCAGCTGTAAGGACATCTCCCAGCTGGAAGGACACCACGCAGCTGGAAGGACATCTCCCGCTGGAAGGACATCACCCAGCTGGAAGGACATCTCCCAGATGGAAGGACATCTCCCAGCTGGAAGGACAACACCCAGCTGGAAGGACATCACCCAGCTGTAAGGAATCACCCAGCTGTAAGGACATCACCCAGCTGGAAGGACATCACCCAGCTGGAAGGACATCACCCAGCTGGAAGGACATCACCCAGCTGGAAGGATAACACCCAGCTGGAAGGACATCACCCAGCTGGAAGGACATCACCCAGCTGGAAGGACATCACCCAGCTGGAAGGATAACACCCAGCTGGAAGGATAACACCCAGCTGGAAGGACATCACCCAGCTGGAAGGACAACACCCAGTTGGAAGGACATCACCCAGCTGGAAGGACACCACCCAGCTGGAAGGACATCACCCAGCTGGAACGACATCACCCAGCTGGAAGGATATCACCCAGCTGGAAGGACACCACCCAGCTGGAAGGACATCACCCAGCTGGAAGGATAACACCCAGCTGGAAGGATAACACCCAGCTGGAAGGATAACACCCAGCTGGAAGGATAACACCCAGCTGGAAGGACATCACCCAGCTGGAAGGATAACACCCAGCTGGAAGGACATCACCCAGCTGGAAGGACACCACCCAGCTGGAAGGATAACACCCAGCTGGAAGGACATCACCCAGCTGGAAGGATAACACCCAGCTGGAAGGACATCACCCAGCTGGAAGGACGTCACCCAGCTGGAAGGACATCACCCAGCTGGAAGGACATCACCCAGCTGGAAGGACGTCACACAGCTGGAAGGACATAACCCAGCTGGAAAGATAACACCCAGCTGGAAGGACATCACCCAGCTGGAATGACATCACCCAGCTGGAAGGATAACACCCAGCTGGAAGGACATCACCCAGCGGGAAGGACACCACCCAGCTGGAAGGACATCACCCAGCTGGAAGGACATCACCCAGCTGGAAGGACATCACCCAGCTGGAAGGACATCACCCAGCTGGAAGGACATCACCCAGCCGGAAGGACACCACCCAGCTGGAAGGAAACCACCCAGCTGGAAGGACACCACCCAGCTGGAAGGACATCACCCAGCTGGAAGGACATCACCCAGCTGGAAGGACATCACCCAGCTGGAAGGACACCACCCAGCTGGAATGACATCACCCAGCTGGAAGGACATCACCCAGCTGGAAGGACACCACCCAGCTGGAAAGACACCACCCAGCTGGAAGGACATCACCCAGCTGGAAGGACACCACCCAGCTGGAAGGACATCACCCAGCTGGAAGGACATCTCCCAGCTGGAGGGACATCACCCAGCTGGAAGGACATCACCCAGCTGGAAGGACATCACCCAGCTGGAAGGACATCACCCAGCTGGAAGGACATCACCCAGCTGGAAGGACACCACCCAGCTGGAAGGACATCACCCAGCTGGAAGGACACCACCCAGCTGGAAGGACACCACCCAGCTGGAAGGACATCACCCAGCTGGAAGGACACCACCCAGCTGGAAGGACATCACCCAGCTGGAAGGACACCACCCAGCTGGAAGGACATCTCCCAGCTGGAAGCACACCACACAGCTGGAAGGACATCTCCCAGCTGGAAGGACATCACCCAGCTGGAAGGACATCTCCCAGCTGGAAGGACATCACCCAGCTGGAAGGACATCACCCAGCTGGAAGGACACCACCCAGATGGAAGGACATCTCCCAGCTGGAAGGACACCATCCAGCTGGAAGGACATCTCCCAGCTGGAAGGACATCACCCAGCTGGAAGGACATCTCCCAGCTGGAAGGACATCACCCAGCTGGAAGGACATCTCCCAGCTGGAAGGACATCACCCAGCTGGAAGGACATCACCCAGCTGGAAGGACATCACCCAGCTGTAAGGACATCTCCCAGCTGGAAGGACACCACGCAGCTGGAAGGACATCTCCCGCTGGAAGGACATCACCCAGCTGGAAGGACATCTCCCAGCTGGAAGGACATCTCCCAGCTGGAAGGACAACACCCAGCTGGAAGGACATCACTCAGCTGTAAGGACATCACCCAGCTGTAAGGACATCACCCAGCTGGAAGGACATCACCCAGCTGGAAGGACATCACCCAGCTGTAAGGACATCACCCAGCTGGAAGGATAACACCCAGCTAAAAGGACATCACCCAGCTGGAAGGACATCACCCAGCTGGAAGGACATCACCCAGCTGGAAGGATAACACCCAGCTGGAAGAATAACACCCAGCTGGAAGGATAACACCCAGCTGGAAGGACATCACCCAGCTGGAAGGATAACACCCAGCTGGAAGGACATCACCCAGCTGGAAGGACACCACCCAACTGGAAGGATAACACCCAGCTGGAAGGACATCACCCAGCTGGAAGGATAACACCCAGCTGGAAGGACATCACCCAGCTGGAAGGACGTCACCCAGCTGGAAGGACATCACCCAGCTGGAAGGACACCACCCAGCTGGAAGGATAACACCCAGCTGGAAGGATATCACCCAGCTGGAAGGATAACACCCAGCTGGAAGGACATCACCCAGCTGGAAGGACATCACCCAGCTGGAAGGACGTCACACAGCTGGAAGGACATAACCCAGCTGGAAAGATAACACCCAGCTGGAAGGACATCACCCAGCTGGAATGACATCACCCAGCTGGAAGGATAACACCCAGCTGGAAGGACATCACCCAGCGGGAAGGACACCACCCAGCTGGAAGGACATCACCCAGCTGGAAGGACATCACCCAGCTGGAAGGACATCACCCAGCTGGAAGGACATCACCCAGCTGGAAGGACATCACCCAGCTGGAAGGACATCACCCAGCCGGAATGACACCACCCAGCTGGAAGGAAACCACCCAGCTGGAAGGACACCACCCAGCTGGAAGGACATCACCCAGCTGGAAGGACATCACCCAGCTGGAAGGACACCACCCAGCTGGAATGACATCACCCAGCTGGAAGGTCATCACCCAGCTGGAAGGACACCACCCAGCTGGAAGGACACCACCCAGCTGGAAGGACATAACCCAGCTGGAAGGACACCACCCAGCTGGAAGGACATCACCCAGCTGGAAGGACATCTCCCAGATGGAGGGACATCACCCAGCTGGAAGGACATCACCCAGCTGGAAGGACATCACCCAGCTGGAAGGACATCACCCAGCTGGAAGGATACCACCCAGCTGGAAGGACATCACCCAGCTGGAAGGACACCACCCAGCTGGAAGGACACCACCCAGCTGGAAGGACATCACCCAGCTGGAAGGACACCACCCAGCTGGAAGGACATCACCCAGCTGGAAGGACACCACCCAGATGGAAGGACATCTCCCAGCTGGAAGCACACCACACAGCTGGAAGGACATCTCCCAGATGGAAGGACATCACCCAGCTGGAAGGACATCTCCCAGCTGGAAGGACATCACCCAGCTGGAAGGACATCACCCAGCTGGAAGGACACCACCCAGCTGGAAGGACATCTCCCAGCTGGAAGGACACCACCCAGCTGGAAGGACATCTCCCAGCTGGAAGGACATCACCCAGCTGGAAGGACATCTCCCAGCTGGAAGGACATCACCCAGCTGGAAGGACATCTCCCAGCTGGAAGGACATCACCCAGCTGGAAGGACATCACCCAGCTGGAAGGACATCACCCAGCTGTAAGGACATCTCCCAGCTGGAAGGACACCACGCAGCTGGAAGGACATCTCCCGCTGGAAGGACATCACCCAGCTGGAAGGACATCTCCCAGCTGGAAGGACATCTCCCAGCTGGAAGGACAACATCCAGCTGGAAGGACATCACTCAGCTGTAAGGACATCACCCAGCTGGAAGGACATCACCCAGCTGGAAGGACATCACCCAGCTGTAAGGACATCACCCAGCTGGAAGGATAACACCCAGCTGGAAGGACATCACCCAGCTGGAAGGACATCACCCAGCTGGAAGGACATCACCCAGCTGGAAGGATAACACCCAACTGGAAGGATAACACCCAGCTGGAAGGATAACACCCAGCTGGAAGGACATCACCCAGCTGGAAGGATAACACCCAGCTGGAAGGACATCACTCGGCTGGAAGGATAACACCCAGCTGGAAGGATAACACCCAGCTGGAAGGACATCACCCAGCTGGAAGGATAACACCCAGCTGGAAGGACGTCACCCAGCTGGAAGGACGTCACCCAGCTGGAAGGACATCACCCAGCTGGAAGGACACCACCCAGCTGGAAGGATAGCACCCAGCTGGAAGGATAACACCCAGCTGGAAGGATAACACCCAGCTGGAAGGACATCACCCAGCTGGAAGGACGTCACCCAGCTGGAAGGACGTCACCCAGCTGGAAGGACATCACCCAGCTAGAAAGATAACACCCAGCTGGAAGGACATCACCCAGCTGGAATGACATCACCCAGCTGGAAGGATAACACCCAGATGGAAGGACATCACCCAGCGGGAAGGACACCACCCAGCTGGAATGACATCACCCAGCTGGAAGGACATCACCCAGCTGGAAGGACATCACCCAGCTGGAAGGACATCACCCAGCTGTAAGGACATCACCCAGCTGGAAGGACATCACCCAGCCGGAAGGACACCACCCAGCTGGAAGGACACCACCCAGCTGGAAGGACATCACCCAGCTGGAAGGACACCACCCAGCTGGAAGGACATCACCCAGCTGGAAGGACACCACCCAGCTGGAAGGACATCTCCCAGCTGGAAGCACACCACCCAGCTGGAGGGACATCTCCCAGCTGGAAGGACATCACCCAGCCGGAAGGACATCACCCAGCTGGAAGGACATCACCCAGCTGGAAGGACATCACCCATCTGGAAGGACACCACCCAGCTGGAAGTACATCTCCCAGATGGAAGGACACCACCCAGCTGGAAGGACATCTCCCAGCTGGAAGGACATCACCCAGCTGGAAGGACATCTCCCAGCTCGAAGGACATCACCCAGCTGGAAGGACATCTCCCAGCTGGAAGGACATCACCCAGCTGGAAGGACATCACCCAGCTGGAAGGACATCACCCAGCTGTAAGGACATCTCCCAGCTGGAAGGACACCACGCAGCTGGAAGGACATCTCCCGCTGGAAGGACATCACCCAGCTGGAAGGACATCTCCCAGATGGAAGGACATCTCCCAGCTGGAAGGACAACACCCAGCTGGAAGGACATCACCCAGCTGTAAGGAATCACCCAGCTGTAAGGACATCACCCAGCTGGAAGGACATCACCCAGCTGGAAGGACATCACCCAGCTGGAAGGACATCACCCAGCTGGAAGGATAACACCCAGCTGGAAGGACATCACCCAGCTGGAAGGACATCACTCAGCTGGAAGGACATCACCCAGCTGGAAGGATAACACCCAGCTGGAAGGATAACACCCAGCTGGAAGGACATCACCCAGCTGGAAGGACAACACCCAGCTGGAAGGACATCACCCAGCTGGAAGGACACCACCCGGCTGGAAGGACAACACCCAGCTGGAAGGACATCACCCAGCTGGAAGGATAACACCCAGCTGGAAGGATAACACCCAGCTGGAAGGACGTCACCCAGCTGGAAGGACGTCACCCAGCTGGAAGGACATTACCCAGCTGGAAGGACAGCACCCAGCTGGAAGGATATCACCCAGCTGGAAGGATATCACCCAGCTGGAAGGATAACACCCAGCTGGAAGGACATCACCCAGCTGGAAGGACGTCACCCAGCTGGAAGGACGTCACCCAGCTGGAAGGACATCACCCTGCTAGAAAGATAACACCCAGCTGGAAGGACATCACCCAGCTGGAATGACATCACCCAGCTGGAAGGATAACACCCAGCTGGAAGGACATCACCCAGCGGGAAGGACACCACCCAGCTGGAAGGACATCACCCAGCTGGAAGGACATCACCCAGCTGGAAGGACATCACCCAGCTGGAAGGACATCACCCAGCTGGAAGGACATCACCCAGCTGGAAGGACATCACCCAGCCGGAAGGACACCACCCAGCTGGAAGGACACCACCCAGCTGGAAGGACACCACCCAGCTGGAAGGACATCACCCAGCTGGAAGGACATCACCCAGCTGGAAGGACATCACCCAGCTGGAAGGACACCACCCAGCTGGAAGGACATCACCCAGCTGGAAGGACACCACCCAGCTGGAAGGACACCACCCAGCTGGAAGGACATCACCCAGCTGGAAGGACACCACCCAGCTGGAAGGACATCACCCAGCTGGAAGGACATCTCCCAGCTGGAGGGACATCACCCAGCTGGAAGGACATCACCCAGCTGGAAGGACATCACCCAGCTGGAAGGACATCACCCAGCTGGAAGGACATCACCCAGCTGGAAGGACACCACCCAGCTGGAAGGACATCACCCAGCTGGAAGGACACCACCCAGCTGGAAGGACACCACCCAGCTGGAAGGACATCACCCAGCTGGAAGGACACCACCCAGCTGGAAGGACATCACCCAGCTGGAAGGACACCACCCAGCTGGAAGGACATCTCCCAGCTGGAAGCACACCACCCAGCTGGAAGGACATCTCCCAGCTGGAAGGACATCACCCAGCTGGAATGACATCTCCCAGCTGGAAGGACATCACCCAGCTGGAAGGACATCACCCAGCTGGAAGGACACCACCCAGCTGGAAGGACATCACCCAGCTGGAAGGACATCACCCAGCTGGAAGGACATCACCCAGCTGGAAGGACATCACCCAGCTGGAAGGACATCACCCAGCCGGAAGGACACCACCCAGCTGGAAGGACACCACCCAGCTGGAAGGACACCACCCAGCTGGAAGGACATCACCCAGCTGGAAGGACATCACCCAGCTGGAAGGACATCACCCAGCTGGAAGGACACCACCCAGCTGGAAGGACATCACCCAGCTGGAAGGACACCACCCAGCTGGAAGGACACCACCCAGCTGGAAGGACATCACCCAGCTGGAAGGACACCACCCAGCTGGAAGGACATCACCCAG
Source organism: Cepaea hortensis (assembly GCA_963921405.1). Taxonomy (NCBI): domain Eukaryota; kingdom Metazoa; phylum Mollusca; class Gastropoda; order Stylommatophora; family Helicidae; genus Cepaea; species Cepaea hortensis. The sequence goes on from OY992876.1 coordinate 408,110,034, forward strand.
CTGGAAGGACATCTCCCAGCTGGAGGGACATCACCCAGCTGGAAGGACATCACCCAGCTGGAAGGACACCACCCAGCTGGAAGGACACCACCCAGCTGGAAGGACATCACCCAGCTGGAAGGACACCACCCAGCTGGAAGGACATCACCCAGCTGGAAGGACACCACCCAGATGGAAGGACATCTCCCAGCTGGAAGCACACCACACAGCTGGAAGGACATCTCCCAGATGGAAGGACATCACCCAGCTGGAAGGACATCTCCCAGCTGGAAGGACATCACCCAGCTGGAAGGACATCACCCAGCTGGAAGGACACCACCCAGCTGGAAGGACATCTCCCAGCTGGAAGGACACCACCCAGCTGGAAGGACATCTCCCAGCTGGAAGGACATCACCCAGCTGGAAGGACATCTCCCAGCTGGAAGGACATCACCCAGCTGGAAGGACATCTCCCAGCTGGAAGGACATCACCCAGCTGGAAGGACATCACCCAGCTGGAAGGACATCACCCAGCTGTAAGGACATCTCCCAGCTGGAAGGACACCACGCAGCTGGAAGGACATCTCCCGCTGGAAGGACATCACCCAGCTGGAAGGACATCTCCCAGCTGGAAGGACATCTCCCAGCTGGAAGGACAACATCCAGCTGGAAGGACATCACTCAGCTGTAAGGACATCACCCAGCTGGAAGGACATCACCCAGCTGGAAGGACATCACCCAGCTGTAAGGACATCACCCAGCTGGAAGGATAACACCCAGCTGGAAGGACATCACCCAGCTGGAAGGACATCACCCAGCTGGAAGGACATCACCCAGCTGGAAGGATAACACCCAACTGGAAGGATAACACCCAGCTGGAAGGATAACACCCAGCTGGAAGGACATCACCCAGCTGGAAGGATAACACCCAGCTGGAAGGACATCACTCGGCTGGAAGGATAACACCCAGCTGGAAGGATAACACCCAGCTGGAAGGACATCACCCAGCTGGAAGGATAACACCCAGCTGGAAGGACGTCACCCAGCTGGAAGGACGTCACCCAGCTGGAAGGACATCACCCAGCTGGAAGGACACCACCCAGCTGGAAGGATAGCACCCAGCTGGAAGGATAACACCCAGCTGGAAGGATAACACCCAGCTGGAAGGACATCACCCAGCTGGAAGGACGTCACCCAGCTGGAAGGACGTCACCCAGCTGGAAGGACATCACCCAGCTAGAAAGATAACACCCAGCTGGAAGGACATCACCCAGCTGGAATGACATCACCCAGCTGGAAGGATAACACCCAGATGGAAGGACATCACCCAGCGGGAAGGACACCACCCAGCTGGAATGACATCACCCAGCTGGAAGGACATCACCCAGCTGGAAGGACATCACCCAGCTGGAAGGACATCACCCAGCTGTAAGGACATCACCCAGCTGGAAGGACATCACCCAGCCGGAAGGACACCACCCAGCTGGAAGGACACCACCCAGCTGGAAGGACATCACCCAGCTGGAAGGACACCACCCAGCTGGAAGGACATCACCCAGCTGGAAGGACACCACCCAGCTGGAAGGACATCTCCCAGCTGGAAGCACACCACCCAGCTGGAGGGACATCTCCCAGCTGGAAGGACATCACCCAGCCGGAAGGACATCACCCAGCTGGAAGGACATCACCCAGCTGGAAGGACATCACCCATCTGGAAGGACACCACCCAGCTGGAAGTACATCTCCCAGATGGAAGGACACCACCCAGCTGGAAGGACATCTCCCAGCTGGAAGGACATCACCCAGCTGGAAGGACATCTCCCAGCTCGAAGGACATCACCCAGCTGGAAGGACATCTCCCAGCTGGAAGGACATCACCCAGCTGGAAGGACATCACCCAGCTGGAAGGACATCACCCAGCTGTAAGGACATCTCCCAGCTGGAAGGACACCACGCAGCTGGAAGGACATCTCCCGCTGGAAGGACATCACCCAGCTGGAAGGACATCTCCCAGATGGAAGGACATCTCCCAGCTGGAAGGACAACACCCAGCTGGAAGGACATCACCCAGCTGTAAGGAATCACCCAGCTGTAAGGACATCACCCAGCTGGAAGGACATCACCCAGCTGGAAGGACATCACCCAGCTGGAAGGACATCACCCAGCTGGAAGGATAACACCCAGCTGGAAGGACATCACCCAGCTGGAAGGACATCACTCAGCTGGAAGGACATCACCCAGCTGGAAGGATAACACCCAGCTGGAAGGATAACACCCAGCTGGAAGGACATCACCCAGCTGGAAGGACAACACCCAGCTGGAAGGACATCACCCAGCTGGAAGGACACCACCCGGCTGGAAGGACAACACCCAGCTGGAAGGACATCACCCAGCTGGAAGGATAACACCCAGCTGGAAGGATAACACCCAGCTGGAAGGACGTCACCCAGCTGGAAGGACGTCACCCAGCTGGAAGGACATTACCCAGCTGGAAGGACAGCACCCAGCTGGAAGGATATCACCCAGCTGGAAGGATATCACCCAGCTGGAAGGATAACACCCAGCTGGAAGGACATCACCCAGCTGGAAGGACGTCACCCAGCTGGAAGGACGTCACCCAGCTGGAAGGACATCACCCTGCTAGAAAGATAACACCCAGCTGGAAGGACATCACCCAGCTGGAATGACATCACCCAGCTGGAAGGATAACACCCAGCTGGAAGGACATCACCCAGCGGGAAGGACACCACCCAGCTGGAAGGACATCACCCAGCTGGAAGGACATCACCCAGCTGGAAGGACATCACCCAGCTGGAAGGACATCACCCAGCTGGAAGGACATCACCCAGCTGGAAGGACATCACCCAGCCGGAAGGACACCACCCAGCTGGAAGGACACCACCCAGCTGGAAGGACACCACCCAGCTGGAAGGACATCACCCAGCTGGAAGGACATCACCCAGCTGGAAGGACATCACCCAGCTGGAAGGACACCACCCAGCTGGAAGGACATCACCCAGCTGGAAGGACACCACCCAGCTGGAAGGACACCACCCAGCTGGAAGGACATCACCCAGCTGGAAGGACACCACCCAGCTGGAAGGACATCACCCAGCTGGAAGGACATCTCCCAGCTGGAGGGACATCACCCAGCTGGAAGGACATCACCCAGCTGGAAGGACATCACCCAGCTGGAAGGACATCACCCAGCTGGAAGGACATCACCCAGCTGGAAGGACACCACCCAGCTGGAAGGACATCACCCAGCTGGAAGGACACCACCCAGCTGGAAGGACACCACCCAGCTGGAAGGACATCACCCAGCTGGAAGGACACCACCCAGCTGGAAGGACATCACCCAGCTGGAAGGACACCACCCAGCTGGAAGGACATCTCCCAGCTGGAAGCACACCACCCAGCTGGAAGGACATCTCCCAGCTGGAAGGACATCACCCAGCTGGAATGACATCTCCCAGCTGGAAGGACATCACCCAGCTGGAAGGACATCACCCAGCTGGAAGGACACCACCCAGCTGGAAGGACACCACCCAGCTGGAAGGACATCTCCCAGCTGGAAGGACACCACCCAGCTGGAAGGACATCTCCCGGCTGGAAGAACATCACCCAGCTGGAAGGACATCACCCAGCTGGAAGGACATCTCCCAGCTGGAAGGACATCACCCAGCTGGAAGGACATCACCCAGCTGGAAGGACATCACCCAGCTGGAAGGACATCTCCCAGCTGGAAGGACATCTCCCGCTGGAAGGACATCACCCAGCTGGAAGGACATCACCCAGCTGTAAGGACATCACCCAGCTGGAAGGACATCACCCAGCTGGAAGGACATCACCCAGCTGTAAGGACATCACCCAGCTGGAAGGACATCACCCAGCTGTAAGGACATCACCCAGCTGGAATGATAACACCCAGCTGGCAGGACATCACCCAGCTGGAAGGACATCACCCAGCTGGAAGGACATCACCCAGCTGGAAGGACATCACCCAGCTGGAAGGACATCACCCAGCTGGAAGGATAACACCCAGCTGGAAGGACATCACCCAGCTGGAAGGACATCACCCAGCTGGAAGGACATCACCCAGCTGGAAGGACATCACCCAGCTGGAAGGACATCATCCAGCTGGAAGGACATCACCCAGCTGGAAGGACATCACCCAGCTGGAAGGACATCACCCAGCTGGAAGGACATCACCTAGCTGTAAGGACATCACCCAGCTGGAAGGACATCACCCAGCTGGAAGGACATCACCTAGCTGTAAGGACATCACCCAGCTGGAAGGACATCTCCCAGCTGGAAGAACATCACCCAGCTGGAAGGACATCACCTAGCTGTAAGGACATGGGTGTAGGAGTAGGGGTGTTGGAATGGGTGTGGAGGATGTGTGTATGGGTGGAGGATATGTGTATGGGACGGATGCAGGGGATGTGTGTTTATGTGGGTGGAGATGTGTGGACGGTTTGAGGAAGTATGTGTAGGAGGCGGGGTTGTGTGGGTAGGGGATTGTGTTAGGTGGATTGGGGATGCAAGGGTGGGTGGGGAGAAGTGTATGGTGTGTGGGTTTGAGATATTTGTGCGGTGTGTTGGTGGGGGATGTGTGAATGATGTGTGGGTGGAGGGTATGTTTGTGGAGGTATGGGTGGAGGATAGTGTGTGGTGTGGGGGATGTGTGTGATGGGTGCGGGGAATGTGCGTATGAATGGGGTATATGTATGGGTGAGTAGGGGATTGTGGTGGTTGGGGGAAGTATGTGGGGGAGTGTTGGTGGGAGATGTGTGTGTTTGGATGGGGAATGTGTGGGTGGGGGTGTGTGAGTGAGTGGCTTAGGGATGTGTAAGTGGGTGAGGGAGTTGTATGTGTCGGGGTGGGATGTGTGAGTGGGTGGAGGATGTGTGTGGGGTAGGGGTATTGTGATCGAGAGATGTTTGGTTGGGGGGGGGGTGTGGGTGCGTAGTGGAGAATGTATGCGTGAGTGAGTGTGTGTTGGTGGACGGGTAGGGAATGCGTGTGTGGGTGGGGAGAGGTGTGTGGTGTGTTGGTTGGGGATATTGTGTGGGTGAGGTATGTGTGTGTGGGTGGGGGATTTTTGTGTTTTGTTTTGTTTTTGTGATGTGTGAGTGGGGGTATGTGGGGTGGATGGGTAAGGGTATCTGTGTGGGTGTGGGTGTGGGTGGGAATATTGTGTGGTATCTGGGTGGGGGATATGTGTAAGTGGGGATGTGTTGGTGAGGGATATGTGTGTGTGTGGTGCGTGGGTTGGGAATAGTGCATGATAGGAGGTGTATGTGATGTGCGGGTGGGGGATTGTGTGGTGAGGGATTAGGTTAAGGCATGTGTGGGTGGGTGGAAGTTGTATGTGTGGGTGGTGGGGTGTGTGTTAGTGGATTGGGGATGTATGGGTGGTTAGAGAGATGTGTGTGTGTGGGGTGGGGGTAGGGACATGTCAGTTGGTGGGGATGTGTGTTTGTGGTTTGGGAATGTGTGAGTGGATCTGTGAGTGGATGTGCGATGTGTGGGTTGGTGGGGGATTGTGTGCATGGGTGGGGAATATGTTGTCGATGGAGATGTGGCTGGGGGATGGGTGGTTTGAGGTGTGGGTGGGGAGAGGATGTGTGGGGTAGTATGTGGATGGGCGTAGGATGTGTGGGTTGGTGGGGGAATGTTTGTGGGTGGCGAGTGTGTTTTGGTTGGGGGATCAGGTGAGGGCAGTGTGTGTGGGTGGGGGATGTGCGGGAGCGGGATGGATCGGTTGGTGGGGTATGTATGTGTCCCTTGGTGTGCGTGTGTGTTGGTAGGTGGGGGTGTGTATGTGTCCCTTGGTGCGCGTGTGTGTGGGTAGGTGGGGTGATGTATGGATAGGTGGGAGATGGGCTTCATAACATGGTAATTAGCCTTGTTTATGTTTACAACATTCATTTCACAATGTTTATTTTATCTTCCTATGTAAATGTATAATGCTCTTGAGGAACGAAAGACGAGTGATTGGAAGGGCCGAATGTAAGACGGGCCTGCGCGCCCAATTTGTGACCCTAATAAAGTTGATTTGATTTGATTTGATTTGACATCACCCAGCTGGAAGGACATCACCCAGCTGGAAGGAGACACAGAAGCCTAGACATCACAGAGCTAGAAGAATAAAGACAAGTATCACAAATAATTGTAGGTTCTTTGACAAATGGTTCTTCTATGTTCCGTCTTACTCTTATTACAATTACTTCTCGTCCAGAAAGTAATGGTAAACTATCAAACGTAAAAGTGTCTGGTCAGCCACCCCGACTTTGGTCTCTACTTTTTCTGTTGTCTTTCAGAGGTATGTTAAAAAGAACTGTATGCAGGGCTCCTCTGCGTAAACTGTAAGCAGGGATCCTTTGTGTAAACTGTAAGCCGGAATCCTTTGTGTAAACTGTAAGCAGGGATCCTTTGTGTAAGCTGTAAGCAGGGATCCTTTGTGTAAGCTGTAAGCCGGGATCCTTTGTGTAAACTGTAAGCCGGGATCCTTTGTGTAAGCTGTAAGCCGGGATCCTTTGTGTAAACTGTAAGCCGGGATCCTTTGTGTAAACTGTAAGCCGGGATCCTTTGTGTAAGCTGTAAGCCGGGATCCTTTGTGTAAACTGTAAGCAGGGATCCTTTGTGTAAACTGTTAGCCGGGATCCTTTGTGTAAACTGTAAGCCGGGATCCTTTGTGTAAACTGTAAGCCGGGATCCTTTGTGTAAGCTGTAAGCCGGGATCCTTTGTGTAAACTGTAAGCAGGGATCCTTTGTGTAAACTGTAAGCCGGGATCCTTTGTGTAAACTGTAAGCAGGGATCCTTTGTGTAAACTGTAAGCCGGGATCCTTTGTGTAAATTGTAAGCAGGGATCCTTTGTGTAAACTGTAAGCAGGGATCCTTTGTGTAAACTGTAAGCAGGGATCCTTTGTGTAAACTTTTACACGCCTTCAGGTGGAGTTGGTTTGTGTTACTAACCCCATAAACAATTGCATGTACTTCTTTGGACGTTCCGACCAACCACGTTGATGTTCTAGATAATGTTTACTGTCAGTAGTTTTCCATTGCTTTCTGAGCTTTCAAACATCGAAGTAAACACTGATGTATGTAGGAAACTATCTCGCTACCTCGTCTTCGGCGTTATGGGATTTTAAGAGCAAAAGCGCTATTAACCTTGTGATTACGTCGAAGTGTAGCCCGGTATAGTCGTTCCACATAACTAATGTGCCCAGGAGTGGACAAATATTACAGGTACTTTTTCCAGTTTATTGTCCATTCATGTTCTGTACAAGACTAACGTCTCCTATACAAGACTAAGCTCTTCCATACAAGACTATGGTCCCCTAGACAAGACTAAACTCTTCCATACAAGACTATGGTCCCCTAGACAAGACTAAGATCTCCTACACAAGACTAAGGTCTCCTATACAAAGCTAAAGAGTAAAGTCTCCTATACAAGACTAAGGTCTCCTGTACAAGACTAATATCTCCTATACAAGACTAAGTTCTCCTATACAAGGCTAAGGTCTCCTACACAAGACTAAGGTCTCCTATACAAGACTAAACCCTCACAAAGAAACTAAAATATCTAGGCTACCCTTGTTCCACGGATATCACAAAAACACAGAACGGGGTGTTTGTATTTTGTAAATAATGTACGCGTATAGCGGTTAATGACTTCGCGAGATTTATTGATTTCCGAACGGAAGCCGGGAGAATAGAACCAACCAGGCATAAAGTATGACAAAGTACATTCACACTAAAATCTGCCGGCTCAAGAAGTCTGCAAGTAAACGTGCTTTATGATGGTGTTGTCTGCGCGTACACTGTTTATTTCAGCGCTTGTACTGCAGTCAATGAACGAGGGAGTAAAATCGATATTGTTGTACTTTTGTCATTTTGTGTAATGGTATTAGGGGCGTCCAGAAAGAACTTGTTAAGTAAGATGTACCGGGTGTTTGTATGTAAACTCTCACTAAACTTTGTATGTAGAACACATTTGAAAAATGAAGTCCGTGATGTCACAAAAAATAAGCTAACAATTCATTAAAATAGTTACAATAGTTACTTCTATGGTCTAACGCTGTATTGGGGAAGCTGGAAAGTACCAATGAAGTATTCATTATAACATCATCGTCATCATCAAGTGCCCTGCCAGCTGGCGTAGGCGTTCATGGCTCTCCACAGATCTCGGTCTTTGGTTTTCTGGATCAACTCTGCTGCTGATATTCCTCCGTGCCACCGTCTCATTCCATCAAGCATCATTTCTCTTGGTCTGCCTCTGCCTCTCTTCCCCTCGATCTTTCCAGTTGTCACGATGTTCTCCAATGCCTCTCTTCCCATTACATGACCAAAGAAAGCCGTTTGTCTCTTTTTTATTGTTGTATATAGTGTTCTAGTTTCATTAGCCTGTTTCAGGCAGTCGTTGTTAGTTACTCTGGCAGTCCAAGGAATTCGCAACATTCGTCTCAGGAACCACATCTCTGTTGCTTCTAATTTCTTCTTAATTTGTTCATTTACATTCCAAGATTCACTGCCATACAGCAAAACTGGTTCTACATAGCATTTCAGCACTCTCTTTCTTACATTCAGTGATAGTGACTTATTGCATAAGATACTCTTCATTTTCTGAAATGCGGCTTTTGCTTGCCCTATTCTGCTCTTAATCTCTGTTGTACATCTTCCATCTGATGTTATAAATGTCCCTAGGTATCTAAGATTATCCACTTAGTTAAGAATTCATTATAACAGGTGTTAGAAATGTCCAACACTGGCTTCAAGACATGACTGTACACGTTTCTTCATATTGTCAAATACCTTCTGCAACGTGTCTGTTTTTATTTTTTTAAATTTCGAAACACTTGTTCAACCAACAAAATTCTTTCTTCCGTTGATAACACCATTCTGTTTAGAGTGCAAAGAATTACTCCAGTAGAAGACAGTTATTTGCTGCATACTGCTTCACGATGGACTATGGGTTACATGTTTTATGGCATCGTGTACTTCATTTTTCAAATTTGTTCTACATACAAAGTGTAGTGAGACTTTACAAACACCCTGTAGTAATATAAGAATTGGTAAAATAATAACTAGTAAAGCAAGAACATAGAAAAACAAAAACTAGCAAATCCAAGAATTAATAGAACGAGAAGTAGAAACATAAAAACTAGCAAACCAAGAATTAATAGAACGAGAATTAGAAAAACAAAATCTAACACACCAAGTATTAATAGAACGAGAATTAGAAAACCAAAAACTAGAAAACCAAGAATTAATAGAACGAGAATTAGAAGACCAAAAACTAGAAAACCAAGAATTAATAGAACGAGAATTCTAAAACCAAAAACTAGCAAACCAAGAATTAAGAATTAGAAAAACAAAACTAGCAAACCAAGAATTAATAGAACGAGAATTAGGAAACCAAACACTAGCAAACCAAGAATTAATAGAACGAGAATTAGGAAACCAAAAACTAGAAACCCAAGAATTAATATAACGAGAAGTAGTAAACAAAAACATGCAAACCAAAAATTAATCGAAAGAGAATTAGAGAAACGAAAAATAGCAAACCAAGAATTCAGAGTTAGAAAAACAAACACTAGCAAAACAAGAATACAAAGAACGAGAACTAGAAAACCAAAACCTAGCAACCCAAGAATTGATTTATTTGGTTGCTTAGGGATTTGAGATTTAAATATTGAGCACAACCCACTACTGGCAATGCTGATCGTATTCTGGTATGAACCTAACTATCCACGTCAGTGTGGAAGCACTATACTCGAGTTTCGCTCTCGTTTGAGCTCATCAGCAGTGCATATCCCTGACTGGACCCGGAAATAAACTCCGGATCACTGGCGTGTGAAGCGGGTGTGTAACCATTAGAGCACGCGGCACACGCTGGACACGGCCAAACTATCAAAACAGAATATTACAACGTCACCCATCGTAGGCTGTAGCTCAAGATTTGCCCGATCGCCGTGACTGACGTCCGTCAATCGATGTGGACCCGAACGATCAGGTCTTCTCACTGGCAAGGCACACCAGGCCGCCTAAAGTCCAGCGAGCAATAATCAAATTGATTTATTTGGTTGTTTCGGGATCTTGAGCTACAGCCGACGATGGGTGACGTTGTGATATTCTGTTGTGATCATTTGGCCGTGTCCAGGTGTGCCGCGTGGTCTAGTGGTTAAACACTAGCTTCACACGCCAGTGATCCGGGGTTTGCTTCCGGGTCCGGTCAGGGATATGCACTACTGATGAGCTCAAACGAGAGCGAAACTCGAGTATAGTGCTTCCACATTGACGTGGATAGGCCTTAGGTTAATACCAGAATACGATCAACATTGCCAGTAGTGGGTTGTGCTCAATATTTAAACCGAGAATTAATAGAGCGAGAATTAGACAAACAGAAACTAGCAAACCAAGAACTAGTAAAGCTAAAATTAGTAGAATAAAGCCAAATAAGACAAGGACGAACTAACGAACAATCTTTATTCCTGAGAAACAAAATCCTCATCGCAATACGATTACAGATTTGCTGAATAAATTTCTTGCTACGGGAAATGTGGAAGATGCTCCGCGGTAGGCCCAGGGGCGTCACTAGGGGGTTGCGGGGGGTGCGGGCCGCACCGGGTGACACCATCAAGGGGTGACACCAAAATAAAAAAATTGCAAATTTGACAAAGCAGACATAGCTCTGTCTAGTCGGGTTTCATAACCGTTCATTGTTAATTTTAGAAATTTCAATGTTAAATAACAAAAATTTAACTTTGTCCGAGTTTGTCGAAGTTCTTTATGTTTTACCTGAAGTATTGAAGTTATATTGTTCAATTTGTTTTCTTTCTTATGTCCTTATTAACTTTTTGACTTATTTTACAAACATTACTATATGCGATTATATATGGTACAGGAACACTCGGAAGAAGACCATGGTGAAAGTCTAGAGGGGTGACACCAAGAGTTTACCGCACTGGGTGACACCAACCCCAGTGACGCCACTGGGTAGGCCTGCTGTGTCTGAAGAATAATGTCCAGATATTCAATCCTGAAAAGTCCATGCAAGTCTTTGAGGAAAATGTCGCAACAAGTTAACGTATTAGTGAGCACGGTGTACATAATTCTTAAAGAACGATTAAATTTTCATCCCTGTAGGATTTATGTTGTGTCTGAACTAAAGGCGTGATAATCAATTAAGAGTCAACTACGCCACGTGGTTTCAATCATTTTAAGCTAAAGAAGACGAGTCAATTCTCGATGCAACATTTTTTGTTCTGATGAGACATGTTTTCCTCTATCTGGATACGTTAATAGCCAAAATACGATGGCGAGTCAATAGGTAAGTCACACACTTCTGTGGGATGGCAGGTAAACGTAGTTGGTGTTTTCTACAGATGTCATTAGGTGACAACAACATCGAACTTTATATTTCCGTTCGTCAGGTGGCGCTAGGTGTCTCATACGCATGCGCAGCCCATAAACAAAATTGGGACTGTACTTAAAGAGTGTACAACAAAAGAGCAACGTGCTGTTGTGCGTTTTTGTTTTTTGTGGGCAAAAAGACTGCCTACAAAGGACATTCATAAGGAAATGCTTTCTGTTTATGCTGAAAAATGTTTGTCCCTTAAAGCGATAGATAGCTGGGTAGAAAAATTTTCTCACGAACGATCTAATATTGGTGATGAAATCCGATCTGGTCGTCCTGTTGAGATTGCAACAGAAGCATCTGTGCAGCGGGTGGAGGAGATGATTAGAGGTGACAGGCGAGTAACGATAGACTGTAGAATGAGGCATCTGAAATAGGGTGCTCACAAGGTTCAGCATACAGCATAATGCATGATCGATTGAAATTTCAGGACTGCTGACTAGAGGAGTGTTACTTCTTCATGACAATGCCAGACCAAATACGGCTCGATTAACTCAGGAGAAAATTAACCAACTAAGGCGGGAAGTTCTGGAACATCCACCTTGCAGTCCAGACTTAGCCCCTGACGATTTCCGCCTTTTTGGTCTACCGAAAACCCAACTTGGAGGGAGACATTTCGTGAATGACGTCGAAGTTGAATGTGAAGTGAAAACGTGGTTTAGAAAACAGAGCACGCAGTTCTATGCAGCCGGTTTGGGAGGACTGATAAAACGATGGGATAAGTGCATCAATGTTGGTGGAGATTATGTTGAGAAATAAAGGGACAATGTATGTATAAAAATAAAATGGTTTCAAGTTGTTATCATATTTAGTTATTTTTCTACAGCCATTTGTGACTTACCTATTGACTTCACCTCGGAATCGTATTTGGAGCACTTTTAATTGCAATGCATTTCACGAAGCGCCTCTAGACGATATGAAAACTGGGTATGGTGTGCGTCAGTAGAAAACTTTTTATTGGACCAACTTTCTTCAACAACACTATAAATACCGATCCGTACCATATTAACCACATTCCGACTCGACGCTCAATCGAGAAGAAAATCGTAAACTGACAGTTCAGAGGATGGCTCGCACTAAAACCGCCGCGAAACGACACGAATTGTATGCAGCTGGGAAGATGCAGGCAGAGGTGAGGAAGGCCGCTAGGACTTCTGATCCTGTGGCCACACACAGCCGTCCCACTCCTACACCATACGAAGCTGTTCCCGTCAATCAACCGAAGTCAGAGACCATAGCTTAAGCCAGCAGTAGCGGAGAAGCTTACACCCGCACCAAATCAAAATCAAATCAAATCAAATCAACTTTATTAGGGTCACAAATTGGGCGCGCAGGCCCGTCTTACATTCGGCCCTTCCAATCACTCGTCTTTCATTCATCAAGAGCATTATACATTTACATAGGAAGAAAAATAAACATTGTGAAATGAATGTTGTAAACATAAACAAGGCTTATTACCATGTTATGAGGCCCATCTCCCACTTATCCATACATCACCCCACCCACACACACACCCCCACCTACCCACACACACGCACACCAGGGACACATACATACCCCACCAACCGACCCATCCCCCTCGTGCACATCCCCCACCCACACACACTACCCTCATCTGATCCCCCAACCAAAACACACTCGCCACACACAAACATTCCCCCACTAACCCACACATCCCATGCCCATCCACATCCTAACCCACACATCCTCTCCCCACGCACACCTCAAACCACCCATCCCCCAGCCACATCTCCATCGACCACATATTCCCCTCCCCACGCACACAATCCCCCTCCAACCCACACATCGCACATCCACTCACACATCCCCAAACCATACACACACACATCCCCACCAACTGACATGTCATTACCCCCCCCCCCCCACACACACACACACATCTCCCTAACCACCCATACATCACCATACCACTCACACACACCCCACCACCCACACATACAACTTCCACCCACCCACACATGCCTTAGCCCAATCCCCCACCCGCACATCACATACACCCCCTACCACGCAATATTCCCAACCCCCGCACCACACATACACACACATATCCCTCACCAACACATCTCCACTTACACACCACACACATATCCCCAACCCAGATACCACACAATATTCCCACCCACACCCACACAGATACCCTTACCCATCCACCCCACATACCCCCACTCACACACCACAAAACACACACATACCTCACCCACACAATATCCCCAACCAACACACCACGCACCACACACCTCTCCCCACCCACACACGTATTCCCTACCCGTCCACCAACACACACTCACTCACGCATACATCCTCCACTACGCACCCACACCCCCACCCACCCACCCCCAACCAAACATCTCACGATCACAATACCCCTACCCACACACATCCTCCACCCACTTACACATCCCATCCCGACACATACAACTCCCTCTCCGACCTACACAACCCTAAGCCACTCACACACCCTCACCCACTCATTCCCCATCCACGCACACATTTCCCACCCACACACCCCCACATACTTCCCCCAACCACCACACATCCCCTACTCACCCCCACATATACCCCACCCATACACACATTCCCCCCACCCATCACACACATCCCCCACACCACTCACACACATATCCTCACCCATACCACCACAAACATACCCTCCACCCACACATCATGCACACATCCCGCACCAACACACCGCACACATATCTCACACCCACACACCATACACTTCTCCCCACCCGCCCTTGCATCCCCAATCCACCCAACACAATCCCCTACCCACACAACCCCGCCACCCACACATACTTCCTCAAACCATCCACACATCTCCACCCACATAAACACACATCCCCCGCATCCATCCCATACACATATCCTCCACCCATATACACATCCCCCACACCCATTCCCACACCCTTACTTTCACCCCCACACATCCATCCACACATCCCACCAACACCCAGAAATATCACTACCCACCAAAACCACACACCCCAAAGCATCCAAACGCATATCATCACCCACACATCCCCCACCCACACATATCCTCAGCACACACGCACACCTCCTCACATCTAGGCACATACAAAATGTCTCAAGTTAGCAGTGAAACTAGTATGAACAACCTCCCACACTTTACTCACACACATACACTGACACTTGTCATGAGCAGTCTCATAAAAATGTTAAACATGGAGAAAAATGTGTACATAAAAAGTATGTGATGTAAAAATAGTGATGCTCCCACATACACACACACCACACACACACTCTCTCTCACGCTCACTCATTCACTCTCGCGCTCACTCATTCACTCTCACGCTCACTCATTCACTCTCACGCTCACTCATTCACTCTCGCGCTCACTCATTCACTCTCACGCTCACTCATTCACTCTCGCGCTCACTCATTCACTCTCACGCTCACTCATTCACTCTCACGCTCACCCATTCACTCTCGCGCTCACTCATTCACTCTCACGCTCACTCATTCACTCTCACGCTCACTCATTCACTCTCACGCTCACGCATTCACTCTCGCGCTCACTCATTCACTCTCACGCTCACTCATTCACTCTCATGCTCACTCATTCACTCTCGCGCTCACTCATTCACTCTCACGCTCACTAATTCACTCTCGCGCTCACTCATTCACTCTCGCGCTCACTCATTCACTCTCGCGCTCACTCATTCACTCTCGCGCTCACTCATTCACTCTCGCGCTCACTCATTCACTCTCATGCTCACTCATTCACTCTCATGCTCACTCATTCACAAAGCAGCCAAGTAGCTCACCAAGGGCCTCCGTCCAGGAGGACACGACAAATGAGGTCACCAGAGGCAAAATTCTGTTGAAGTAAACCAACGTGGGGGGGGGGGGAGGCAAACTGTCGGCTCTACCAAGATACTCAGTCTGTTGGAGAACGAGCTTGGAAGACACAGCGTCGCCCAGCTGCGCAAGACACGGATTGAGTAGTGATCTCCATCAACAAGAACACAATGACTACCGCACTAGTACAGACTACCGCACTGCGAGAGAAAGCCGACTTCAAGCTTCCCCACGGTATCTCAATTGAAGCCACCCGACACTGCATGATTAAACGATGGATCATCAAGAGAGTCAGGGCCCATCTCACAAACGACTAAGTAAGGGAGATGCTGTCGAGAGAGAACTCGACTCTTAAGATCACCAGTGCGGAGAGGATCATCAGCAAGAATAACACTCCTTCCACAGTCGTCATCATCACAGTGGAGGACCGAGCGATCTCCCAAACAGTCAGATGGGACAAGAGAGGGCAAGCCTCGGAGCACTACATTCGTAGAGTGCTGCAGTACTCCAGGTGTCAGAAGTTCTGGCACACCCGTGTCACATGCCAAAGTGAGGTGGAGGTCTGCAGGTTCTGCTCCGGACTATACCCATACAGCCAATTCCCTCAAGCTAAGATCGACACGGACTTCAGGAGGCCGAACTCCAACAGGAAGTGAGCCAACTGCCTTAGCAACCACGGCGCCATGTACCTCGGCTTCCCCTGCTACCAAGAACAGCAAGGAAGCCATGCAAATTGTCATAAAAGCAAATCAACCATATAAAGTTGCATATCCCTTACAGGACGTTGCAGTCAACACCAGCATTTTTCAGCTGTTGTTGGTGTTCTTGGCTAGATTACTCTCAGTAGTTTTTATAAAGAGGCTAGGAGGCATTACGATGTGACCACCCGACTAACAAATTGCGACAAAGCACAATTGGAAGGCGAACTGAAAGACCTGAGATCGAAGTTTACCAGCATGGATGAGAACAGAGAATAAACACAAGAGACGCAGGTAACAGCCGTTCAGCGCTCATTGAAGTAATGCCAGCAGAGGATTGAACATGAAGTCGCTCGAATGGCTGCAATAAAAGCTGAGATGGAGGAGACTCTTTAAAAAATTCAAAAAGAAAGAGAAAAGATAGAACGGCTCAAGACAAAGAATGAGGCATCATAAACAGAAGACATCAAGTCCCAGGCAGAAGCGGAAGCAACTGAAGGGGAAGTAGAAGAGAAGGAAGAAATCCAAAGCGACAGCTACCAAGAGTGGATGGTAGCTGGGAGAAGAGATTACTCTCCACCAAGATCAAGCTATCAAGCCGTCCACGACTCAAGATACCAGAGAAGACCAAGAAGATTCGAAGACAGACCAAAATGGGGAAATAGATGGAACCTTAGGAGAGACGACAACTGATAAAACACTCCCTGAAGAGAGAAAAAAAAAAACACCGTGAGACAGGGCGGGAACACAGCTAAGCTAGTCCTTACAAGTGTGCGATCTGGCCAGACATGAGAAAAGCCACCAAAGTTGAAACTCACTAACAGACAGTAAACACTGACACCAAGAAGCGAAATCACAGCCCTAGCTACGCAAGAAAAAGTAGATATACCATATGGGTCCCAATAATAACCGACCGAAAACACGACGGTTGAACGGAGCCGAAACATCTTTTCTCAAAAATTGGATTGGATTGGAAGTACTGACATTCTGCAACATTTTTGGAACAACTGAGTGAACGTGAAATTGAAGAAGCGTGGTTCCAGTAAGATGGTGCAACTGCACACACAGTTAGTTAGTTAGTTAGTTAGTCGACAAATCATCCTCATTGCACATCGAACCATTCAGTCCATAAGTGCTCGGATCCCCTCCTCAGCAAATCCCGCAGCGTGTAGCGGCTAACGACACCAGTTCTGTGTTGGTTTATCAATCTTCTTTGGCTTCCTGCGTAGTGTTCTTGTTTGGCCACCCCTCTTTTAATTTGCTGTTCTCGCAGTCTGGCCATGGTTGTAGATTCACAGTCATCACTTGGTTCACGCAAAAGTCTTACTTCTCGTAGAGCATTCAGAATGTCAGCCTGGTCCATGGCGCGTCCGCCCTCCACAGTAGCCTTACCTGCGAGCTTGTCAGCCCGCTCATTCCCTTGTACTCCCGCATGCCCTGGCACGAAGATGAAACTAATCTTTGCCAGCCGAGACCGCTCCAGAGGCAGCAACCATTCTCTTCGGATCGACCCCTCCTCTATCCTCTTGATCATGTTCATTGAGTCGCTAAGGAAACATACCCTAGTGAATGTCTGTGTCTCGAGCCATGTTATTGCTTTACTTACTGCCATGACTTCCATAGTCAG
>OY992876.1:408132606-408150106 GCA_963921405.1 Cepaea hortensis
TTCTTCTTGTGCTCCTTCCTTAGCCAATCGATCAGATCTGTCGTTTCCGGGGATTCCACAGTGGGATGGTATCCACTGTATGGTGATCTTACGCTGACTGCTAAGTTCAGAAAGTAGTGTCCTCAGAACTGGCAATTTCCCAGACAGGAGCGCCTCTATTACGGATTTTGCATCTGTCAATATCACCACAGGTTGTGTACCATGGCTGGTATTTTGTAATTTCTCTGTGGCTATCTTGATTGCCTCAATTTCAGCATCATAATTATGGCAGTACTTTCCTGTTGGAATTCTGGCCGTGTCTCTAGTATTATTTGGGTATTCTATATACACTCCCGCTCCTCCATTTCGAACAGCATTTTGTGCTGACCCATCTGTGTAGACTCGGATCCAGAGGTCCTGTGGGTATTCGTCATCAAGGAAGCTGAGAGTGGCTGTTCTGCGCTGTACACTGTTCTGTTCTTCCTTGTCAAATATTCCTCTCACTTTTGACTGGATTTGTAGCGATATTCTATGTTCATCTTTCCACGGGGTTCGCTCTGGAATAGTTGTCAGGGGGATATCAACTGTGGGAAGATCGATGGTTTCTCTGCAGAGTTGTTTGGCCTGGTGGATGAAACTACTTCTTTTCAACCGCCCCATAGCTAAGTTTTCAAATCTGTTCTTCATAGGGTGGCCTGGCAAGCTGAGAAACTTTTCTGCTTGTATTAGTGTTTTTGTATCTCTGCGTTCTCTTAAAGCTTGTGTCCTCCCCATTTTCTCCATTGCTACTATAGGGGTTGATCTCATCCCTCCTGTGATGACTCTAAGAGCTTGATTTTGCACCTTGTCCAGCTCCTGCAATGTAGTTTTTGATGCTGAACACCACGCAGTTGACCCTTATTCCAAGTGTGGTCGTATGCTCTGTTGATAAACTTTGCTAAGTATTTTCCCACTGGCTCCCCAAGTGGTTTCAGTTAGCTTTCTCAGGATGGCAATTTTCCTTCTGGCTTTTGCTACTGCTTTTTTAATGTGTTTTCTCCATGTCAGCCTGTCGTCGAATGTTACACCAAGGTATGTTGGTTCCTTATCTTCTCTTAGGGGTGTTCCATTTATCTGAATGCTCCCTGCCTTTTGTTTCGGAGAAAGGGTAAATAGAGTGGTGCTGCACTTGTCAGTGTTTATGCTGATACACCATCTATCCGCCCATGCAACAAATGTATCTACAGCTCTTTGTAGCAATATGGTGGCCACTGATGCATGTTCATTTGCGCTCTACAAAACCAGGTCATCAGCTTACATTGCCGCTTTAACTCCATTGGGTAGATTAGCAACAAGATCATTGATGAAGATTAGAAAAAGTGTTGGGGACAGGACTCCGCCCTGGGGAACACCGTGACGCAATAGTACTTTCTTGCTCTTCAGTCCGTCTATCTGTACTCGGGCTCTTCTGTTGTGCAAGTATGCTTTTACCCATTTGTACATTCTTCCATTGACTTTACAGTTTCTCAGTTTCTTCATCAGACCTTCTTTCCAGACTTTGTCAAAGGCTTTCTTCAGATCTATCCAAGTCGCAAGTACCAGCTTCTTCTCTTGGAATGCATCCTCAACTTCTTGAGAGAGGTAGGTTGTCTGATCTTCCGTAGAGTAGCACTGCCTAAAGGCAGCCTGTTGTGGCACAAGGATGTTTTCACTTTCAATGTACCACTGTAGTCTGTGATTGATGACGCGTTCCATTGTTTTGCAGAGACAACTGGTGAGGCTAATGGGTCTGTAGCTGGAGGCAATGGAACTGTCTTTCCCAGATTTTAGGAGGGGTATCATGATTGCTTCTCTCCAGACTTGTGGAACACTTCCTAAGGTCCATGTATTATTAAAGATCTGTAGCAGCTTTGCTTTGGCCTCTCTTCCTAGGTTCCTGATCATTTCATTGGAGATACCATCAGCTCCTGGTGATTTTCTCATTTTCAGTTTTGAAATGGCTAGCTCCAGTTCACTGAATGTGATAGGTGTCTCCATAACCTCATGAACAATTTCCTTCTGTCCTGTATTTTGCCATTTCTCTCGAATCTCCTGTTGTTTCTCTGGACTAATTTCAATATTGTTATCTTGTGCGAATGAGTCCGCAAAATGGTCAGCTGCTTGCTTTCCTGTTAAGATGTTTCCGTCTTTATGTAGCACAATTTTTTAGTTTCTCCCTGTGCCCTCATCGTTAAGCTGTTTTATTAGCCTCCATAACTTCCTTGTGTCTTTTTCAAAGTTCAGTGACTCTGTTTTCTCCTGCCAGCTTTTCCGTCTAGCCTGCAGTTGGGCCCTTTGAAATTTGGCTTTTGCGTGCTGATATTTATCGTGGTGCTCTTGGCTGGGATTGACCTCTGCTTGTTTTCTACATATATCCACATCATTATGCAACTGTTCCAGTTCACTATTCCAGTAGGGTTTATAATGTTTACGGGCTCCTCTTGGTACTGTTTCTCGCGCTGCCTGTAGTATGCATTTCCCAAACTCTTCAACTACTTTATTTATGTCCTTCTCAGTGTTCAGGTTTCTAACCTGTATGCTAGTGCGATGCTTGTACATTGCCCAGTCTGCTTTCTTGTAGTTCCACCTCGAGATGGTGCTGCTTTCACTTACAAGCTCATTTTCTACAGTTAGAAAGACTGGCCGATGGTCACTGCCACCAAGTTGTTTCCCAACAATTCGCGTAATGTTCCACTCCAGGTCTGGTGAATGAAACGCCAGGTCAGGTGTAGTTGTAGAGTGCCATGATCTCGAGTAGAAGGTATGTTGGTCAGACGGCTTGTTAATCAGGATGAATCTATTCTCATCCTGCCAATCTTCCAATCTCTCTCCTCTCTGGTCCATGTGATCATATCCCCAGCTCTGCGAATGGCTGTTGAAGTCGCCACACACAATCATTTTACCTTTTAATGGTAGTGTGTCCAGTGACAAATGGCAAGGTCGAGGTGTAGAGAACAAGGGGAAGACAGAGAAGTAAATACCCGGACGGCTTGATCACGTGGCATGGTAGAGACAAGAACATTGAAGTGATTCACGACTCTGGTAATCGAGTGAAATGGCGAATCATGACGGCCGACGCATGCCGGCAAGGCAAATGATGGATGCATGGATTTTATATTTGGCACTGAATCTGATAGTTTTCCTCAGATCAGTTTACTTTACTAACCAGTATAGTCAATACTGTACTGGGTTCGTGTCGGCTAGATCCGTTTTTGTCCAATGAATTTATAATAACATACGTCACTGTTGGTAACAATTTGCGTTGTAAAGGCAAAATGGTAGCCAGGGGATAAATACAGTGACGTGCATCACATAGTTGCTGTTTAATTAACAGTTGGGGTCGAAGTCGATTGTTACGTATGTTTAAATTGTTAACTGTTCCAGGTCACGTGTGTTGTAAAGTGTTTGGGTTCTTCTTCTTCTTCTTCTTCTTCTTCTTCTTCTTCTTCTTCTTCTTCTTCTTCTTCTTCTTCTTCTTCTTCTTCTTCTCAATAAGGCCAAACTAATTCACAAAATCCTACACAGGAATGCCCCAAATTACCGTTGGCCATTGTTTAAATACAATGCTAGTCACAGTAAACGATTAAATATATTACACATTCCGAAGCCTAGAATTGACTTATACAAAACAAGCTTAACGTACTCTGCAGCTCAGCTATGGAACAATCTTCCACAAGAAATCAAAGACATTACCAATCCCTATACATATAATCGCAAATTATTCGAACACTATCTCAGTACGGATTACCTTCCCCCTTAATAATAGAAATAATGATAATAGTAAAACCCTAGTATAACAGCCAGTCCCCTGTTGGTAGACGAGTAAATTCCACATAGCTAATAACAAGTGCCACACCATTTATTAATATTACTGAGTCGCGTAGTATTGATTTTGCATTTCCCCCACGCCTTTATAATGCATACCTTTTATATTGTTGCTGTTCACAGTTAGCCTTGATTGACATGTGAATGAAATAATGTATGAAAAAGAGTGATAGAAGGACAGAATGTTAGACGGGCCTGCGTGCACACTTCTTAACCTTGTGAAAATTGTGAAAATAAAGTTCGTTCGTTCGTTCGTTCGTTCGTTCTTCTTCTTCTTCTTCTTCTTCTTCTTCTTCTTCTTCTTCTTCTTCTTCTTCTTCTTCTTCTTCTTCTTTCTTATCATCACTCTAAACATCCTACTTCTCGTCTTCGTCGTCCTTCACATCCTTCCTCTATTCCTCTACTTCTTCCAGTCCTTCTTCCTCTTGTCATCATCATCCTTCCAGTGCTACCAAGCCTGCCTGACGCCCCGAGTGTCTTGAGTTCGAGTGTCGATCGAGGCAGACAATTAACCTGGAGGTCGACCCAACCTAAAGTCGGCCGGTGAGATATTGACCACATCACTCATCGAGTGTCGACTAGCACCATATACCCAAGCTTAGTGTAGTAGATAGGGAACTGCGCTGATAATGTCACCAGCTCGGTCGCACGAGGTCTCGCCGCCTGCCCTCGTCGTCTCACTAAGTGAGGGGAAGACTGACCACCGATCCCTGTGTGCACTCAGGCCTACAACATGTCATGGCTCTTTCGTATCCTAGACCCATGGCAGGAAACTGCTTCGTGACAAAGTAATTATTTAATTAATTATTTAATTACCACATGTCCAACACGCACTAAGGCGTGGAAAGGGAGTCGTTTACTTTTACTTCGCAGGACATTTTCTGGTACCAATGTTAGATTGAGCCGACCTGTGAGTGCAGGTCAGTGGGGACCGAACAAGGGACAACCGGCCCGACAGGCATGCGCTATAACCACTCTGCCTCCACTGCCAGTAGTGTGAACTCCACCGCCAAGAAAACATGTCAGGAGGCTTCCCATTATAAGAACGGCAACCCCTTTATCTTCCTGACACTGTCAGGTTACGGCTCGCCTAGGTCATGACTCTCAGGTGTTATTTTCCTGGAGCACATCCAGCATATGGAAGCAGAAGAAGAGGCCGGCCACGTAAACGATGGACAGAGAGAATGTCAGAGGACATGGGAATCTCGATACATGAAGCCCTTAAACGGGCACTCTCTTTCTGTGTATGCTTCACCTCGACACAGCAAAGGACAAGAGGAACACGATGAGATGAGATAAGATGAGATGAGAGAGATGAGATTAGGTTAGATGAGGTTAGATGAGATGAAACATCCTGTTTCGAGACATTTCGTTTATCGCATGTATCCAACATTGACGGTTACAAATTGCTGTTATGTTAGGGGAGGAGAGTTTCGGATGAGCGCCCAACCTTGCAAAATACCCCTATTGCTTGTGCATTCATCCCCTCTGGCAGCAAAAGTCCAGATATAAACCTATGGACATGTCCGGAGTGCAACGAAGATACCCCAACTGATAACTGATAACTGATGACTGATAACTGATAGCAAAAGTCCAACTCCTGGCCTTCACGTGGCTGGACTGTTTTAACTAACAGGAAAAGGAGCGAAGGCGAGTCTCTGGCGCCGTAAAACCAGACTCCTCTACACATGTATGTACATACATACATGCACAGATACTTGTGTACATACATACATATCTAAATTCGAGTAAGACCAGTCTACCCAAAGAAAATAAAGGTGCTGAAGACGAAGACAATCAGTCAGAAGGCGCACCAATGCAATCAGGATGCCACGCAAACACTCTAAAATGAAGGAATAAGAAGAAGAGAATCCCACATTGATATCGCTATGTGTACTCGCCCAGAAGTCATCCCTCCGTCCCTCGGGGAGGCAACATTGTGCGCCCAGTGCATCTGCCAACATTATCACTGCTGCAATATAATGAATCCGGGTATGTTTCAACCGTTTAAATAAGTCTCTTAAGGCGCATTTAGCTTTTGTTACAAGACCCATATTTTGTATAGGCCAGTCTACACTCGTGGGTGATGTGGTTTGTATCACGCCGGACGCCGGTTCTCCCGATCCGGCACGGAAGTACTATCTCCACGGGGACTGTGTTACAGAGAACTCCTTCCACTCTCCAAGCTCAGAAACCACCGGGGTGGGCAATGTAGGTCCTGCAACTTGGCATCCCCGGAAAGCATGTTAGGGTGTAATAGAAGTCACGGTTGCAGCAGAATATAACTAATCATTGATATTTTAACCCTGTGATTTCCATTTGCCGGATTGGAGTTGGCTATTAAGTATGTACACTGAGTCTGTGTTTATTATCTCTCACTTTTCGCAGGAGTTACACACACCTAACTGTTTGTGTTGTGTAATGTCAGGGTGTAGCCACGGATCAGCACGGCTTGTATTACTTGTAACGACTGGGTGACTGGTTACGGCACTCGTGGGCGATGTGGTTAGTAAAACACCGGACGCCTTAACTTCCCAAGACATTTCCTTTTGCCCATGTTAGATGGGTCGGCATGGGAGCCCAGGTCAATTTTTAAAAATTCCAGTCCACCCTAATGTGGACCGAACCCGTGACCACAGGGGCAACAGGCCAGTGTCTGGTGTCTAACCACTAACTAGGCTAAGGCGGGCTCACGAACGGTGTCTGGCTAATTTTGCACCTCCCCAGTGTCAGACTCTTCTATCTTCAGTCATACACATCGCGCATGAGAACGCAAGGATACGAGATCATCTTCTTACTCCCCCACCCCCCTTTTTTCCTCCCCGAATAGAAAAGATGTCATTACGGAAATTAATACGATGCTAATGAGGAAATGTCTGCTCCGAAATGACACTGACTCCATGTCCTAACCATTACTGTCTTTGCTAGTGTATCATCATCGTCATCAACATGCGTCATGCCGTTAAAAGTCGGCAATCATTGTTCACCGTCCCACACTATCATCACATTCTCCAATGAAATCTATATCCTTGTTCCGATTCTGCCATTTGGCCAAGCCGTCCAGATATTTACCCCTGTGTCTTCCCTTACTCTTTCCCCATCAGATTATCGAATGAAATCTTGATACTTGTTCCGATTCTGACATTTGGCCAAGCCGTCCAGATATTTATCCTGTGTCTTCCCTTACTCTTTCGTCATCAGATTCTCCAATGAAATCTTGATCCTTGTTCCGATTCTGCCATTTGGCCAAGCCGTCCAGATATTTACCCCTGTGTCTTCCCTTACTCTTTCCCCATCAGATTCTCGAATGAAATCTGTGTTCGTGTCCAGATTCTGCCATGCGATCGGATTGTGTGACAGTGGGGTGGTTGAGGGATAGAGTATCAGCAGTGTGTGTAACTGTTGTTGAAATGAAAACCGTAATACAGTTTTTAAAAAAAATAAATTTAAAAATGACGGTTATTATTGTTTGTAATGATCGGGTTGTGACTATGGGGTGGTCGAGGGGTAAGTAACAGCAGTGCGTGAAACTGTGGTTGAGAGGTGTGAGTATGGTAGGTTCCCTGTGTTTAGTTGGTCACGGGTCGAAGAACACTTGTTCCTACAGATTTGCCAGCTGTCATTAAGTCTTAAAGTATACATCTCCTCACAAATGTGCCCCCAAATCTTGGCACTATAGATCAAGTTTCTCTAATCTCGTAATTCCTCCTCATGCTAATATAATGTTTCTGGGAGTGGTACTAGCAAGTATCACTATATACATGATAACTTATGTCTCTTATTGTGTTTATTTTACAACATTCGAGAGGCTGGTTTGCTGGGGGATTTGTTCACTGAAACCAAGCCCATTTCTTTACCTCCACACGGGGGGTCTTGGGTAGATACTAGTCTGGCTAATGAAAGGGGGACTGATCATGGTCTTCGCTGTGATGTAGCCTGCTCAAGAACAAGACATGCATTAACAAAACTGGAAGAGAGTCACAGTTATTCCCGGGACGACGGTTAGCAATCAGCACCCACTTCTTGCACTTACCACATGGGGAACTCATAGGTGTGCTTTGAGTGAGTATGCTGCTTGTCTTCAAGTAGCACAAGAGTGAACAACTCGAGTAGTCGTGGTTCTCCAACAACAACACGCAACAACAACAACAACAACAACAACAACAACAACAACAACAACAACAACAACAACAACAACAACAACAACAACAACCAGGGCATCAGCAACAGCAGTAGCAACAACGATAATATGTGACTTAAATCACCTGTAAATGTATCTGTATACACAGTCACTGATTAAGTCTGCTATTCTGTGATTTATTAACAAAATAGCACAATCACCAAATACATAATATATCCTGTAGTTTCCTTGACAACATACATAATATGAAAAAAACATGTTAGGCATATATGTAAAATAAATTAATTTAAAGTAAAGTAAAGTAAAGTAAAGTTTAAAAAAATGTAAAGTAAAGTAAAGAACAGTAAAAGTAAAGTAAGTTTAGAAAAAAAAGTAAAGTAAAGTAAAAGTAAAGAACAGCACAGTAAAGAAAGTAAAGTTAAAAAATGTAAAAGTATAGTAAAGTAAAATAAAGTAAAGTAAAGTAATGTAAAGTAAAGTAAAGTTAAAGAACAGTACAGTGAAGAAAAGTAAAGTTATAAAATCTAAAGTACGGTAAAAGTTAAGTAAATTTTTTTTTTAAAGTAAAGTAAAGTAAAGTAAAGTAAAGTAAAGCACCTTATTTACACATCTTGTGGTGTATTGGGTACATGATGGTAGTAACATATTGTATTAACTAACTGGCATTGGAAAGTCAACGTGGACAGTCTCACACCGGCAGCTTTTGCTTCCTATGACACTTTCTGGCGCCCTTTTTTTTTTTTTTTTAGCTAGACCGACCTGGGATACCAGGAACATATTTAACTGATTCAGTCCCAAACAAGAAGTAGGTTTAGACCTAACAAAAATGGATGGCGGAAAATGGGAAGTAGGGGTGTATCAGTTATGAGTTAAATGTTAATAAGGTAGCAAATATGTTGTATTATATATCAAATTAAAGGGAGTTGTATAGGAAAAACTAGTGTATTGATATTTTAACTATAATTTGATTTATAAACCCATGGCAGTACGGGAAATTTGAATAAGACGATTTATCATCCCGTGCTATTTAATAAGTTAAATATCCACATTGATTTTTTTTTTTTTTTTTTTTCCGCGTTTCCATCCTGTTTCAGGATATTGCGGTCAACACCAGCATCTTTCAGCTGTATGTTGATTCCTAGGCTAGATTACGCTCATCAGCACGCCACGACTTTCTGAGCGACCGGCTCCATACTCTCATAAGTCACTTTTGCGATTCGAACCACTGCTAATTCTCGTCGCGTCACGTGACGAGAGTATTCGGGGTTAGCGGAGAAAGCTGCTAACTCCTCGGGATGGGGATTTAAATACATGGCCACTGGGTGGACAGGCAGTCGCCCTGTCCACTGCGGTTGCGCGGCTTCTATGGGGACATGTGATCATTAATTGTTGATTAGTTTTAGTTATTTGTTTCACAATATACGAGTATACATATTTTTGCGTTTGTTTTGACAAAATGCACAGCCACATGTCATATATAAACACACAGGCCACAAACAATATGATGCACGATTTATTGCCTGGCATATTTCGCTGCATCTCGC
This sequence comes from Cepaea hortensis, assembly GCA_963921405.1. Classification (NCBI taxonomy): domain Eukaryota; kingdom Metazoa; phylum Mollusca; class Gastropoda; order Stylommatophora; family Helicidae; genus Cepaea; species Cepaea hortensis. The sequence continues at coordinate 408,142,114 of OY992876.1, forward strand.
CATGTGCATATGCAGAGTTATACATCAACATCATCACCATATACCATGCCGGTAAGCGTAGGCGGCCATGTTTCGCCATCTCACTTGATCACCAGAGTCGTGGATCAGCTCTGTGTTCTTGTCCCGACCATGCCATGTGGTCAAGCCATGCAGATAATACTTCTCTGCCTTCCCTTTGTTCTTTTCCCCTCAATTTTGCCAGTTGTCACCAAGTTCTCTAATTTATTTCTTCCCATAACATGTCCAAAAAATGTTGAATTTCTCTAATCAGTTTGCGGCTTTTATTTTCCTCTTGTAGGACTTGCTTGTTTTTTCTGTCAGTCCGTGGTATTCTTTGGATTTTCCTCAAAAACCACATTTCCGCTGCCATTAGATATTTTTCAGCTTGTCATATGAAGTTAATAAATGAATAATACTTTAGCTGAAACACTTCAAACACAAAGTCCAATGTACTATAATGTAATATATGTTATATATTTTCTCAAATTTATTTGTGAAGAAACACAATCACGTTTATATCTGTCTGGTTAGCCTGGCCGAATGTGTAAGAGCCCTCGGCATATTTATGGCAGCTTGTTGTTTCCAACAGATGTTTCTTACAAGTCTAAGGTCTTTCCCATCAATTTGTAGATCTGCGAACATCTCTACCATGTTGACATGTCTCACTTTATCGAAAGCCTTTGTGAAGTCAATAAAGCAAAGATATAGGTCATTGTTCACTTCTATAGAACGTTCAATTAATGTTCTCAGCAGATACACAGCATTTACTGTACCCTTACCTTCTACGAATCCACATTGTTCTTCCCCTATTTAGGGTTGTATTTTCTTTCTAATTCTCTGTATGATTAATCTTAGCAAAATCTTTGTGATGTGGCTCATTATACTAATTGTTCGATGTTGATTACATTCCAGGCTCCTGATTTCTAAGGGATTGGAATAAAATTAGAATTACATAATTCAGGAGATATATCTCCAGTATCATATACACTGTTCAGCAGTCTGGTGACCTGGTCTAGCTTGAACTTCCATCTTCAAATTTGACTGTCCTTCATTATTATTCAGAATATCATACTGTTCCTCGTATGTATCGTTATAAAGATCTTTCACATAATCTGAAGACGCGCTTAAAATCTATCATTTTCTATTATGATATTACCATCTTTTAGTTTTTAGACAATCCGGTGATGTGTGTGTTCTTTTGTTTGTGATGCCATTAATTCAATTGTGCATTAATTTTGTATTCCGAATGGTGTGTTGGTTTTCAATTTCCCTATAATTTCCCATGCTTCGTTTGCCTTTTTGCTAAATTTTCAAATTATCCTGTGAATCTCTTCACATTTTTCTTGATGATTTTTGTTACAACATACCAGATATTTGATATGGTGATGATACAGTATTGCTATCCACAACACAGAATGGTATAGAAAACATAATAACTTCAACCCAATCGAATAGTGAAAATTACAACTTATATCTTAACATAGCAAAAACAAAGATAAAGCATACAGATAAAACTACTATGGAGAAATAAATATATGTTAATGAGGAAAAATTGGAGGTGGTGGAAAATTTCGAATATCTTGGATCATTGATAACCAACAATGGTGACACAATGAAAGAAATTAAAAGACGAATGTCTATTGCTCTCCAAAGACTAAAACAACTGAATAAATTGTGGAGTGGGTGGGACAAATAGAGACAGACTACAACAATTAGATTTTAAAGAGCATTCGTCTTTCCCATTGCAACATACGCTTCTGAGACCTGGACACGTACTAAACAAGCTGAACAGCGCATAAATGCCTATGAATATAAATGTTATAGACGATTTCTAAGAATGTCTTGGATAAAGAAAAGAACAAATGCATCTGTACTTCAAGAGCTGAATATTGAAGATGGTTGGCTATTAAAGACGATAAAACAAAGGAAATTAAAATGCTTTGGTCACTTGAAACGTCACGAAAGTTTGAAGCGAACAATAATGGAGGAGGATATGCTTGGGAAGAGAGGAAGAGGAAGGCCAAAGAGAAGATGGGTGCAGGATGTGGCGGATGATCTCCAGATGGGTGTATCAAAAGTGGGACATCTTGCTTATGATCGAGAGGTTTTCCTGAAGGTTGTTATGGGAGCGAGGTTCTGCAAAGGACAAGCTACTGAATGAATAAATAAATAAATAAATAAAGTTATCAATCAATCACCATTCGGTAAACAGACCAAAACAATAGCTCAGTCAATTAATAGGTCAATGAATCAAGTGATAAAAAGATACACCAATAGGTAAATCAATCAGTGGGTAAAATAATCCTCCATCAGATCAATCAATAAATCAATAGGTTTATCAATCAATAATTAGTCCAATCAATAAATATATAAAGTAATAATTTATTAGATCAATCAACCAATAGGTCAATCAATCAACATGTAGGCTAGTCGACGAAGATTCTGCAAAATCGACTGCGGATGTGATTTTCTTTAAGAGAATAGGCTCTGCTACACACAGAAAACCTGAAATATCGAATATCCTTTTAGCAGAGAATGAGATATTTGGGACAGATGGGAGTCTTCAACACGTCTGTCACCTTATTCGTGGATATGTGACAAATTAGTGGAGTGGGGGGAGGGGGGGGGGGGTGTTGGCGCTCGCTCGCTTTGTCGCTTTGAACTCAAGCATAGTCCATACAGACTCCTTCTAGTAGCACTGGACTGAATTTTGTGTGTGGATTAGCTTTCCCTATTACCAGTATCCCTCAACACCAAGCGAACCCACTCCGACTTGAGAGGTACTTGTAATTTACGTCCCCAAGTCCAGGACGAGAAGTCAACATTTTAGACTAACTGTCCGGTGTAGGGGTTGAACCACTTACCTCGGCGTCAGCACACCGGATGTTTAATAACACTCCTTCTTATCCATTCGGCCATGCTGATCTCCGAGTTGTGTTTATGTGTTTGATATCATTACAGCTGAAACATTCTATGATGGGCCACGGTGTTGGTGGTACATTCCACCCACCGGTCAGCTGAGCATAAATGTTGACGTCTAGTCCGCGACTTTGGGGAGTAAATTACAAGTACCTCAGAAATCTGAGTAGGGTCGCCTGATGGCGAGGGACACTGGTAATGGGGGAAGGCTACTCCCCTCCCCAAGCAAACATTAGTTCAGTGCATTCACTATAGCAGCAGCTATTACTAATAGTAGTAGCAGGTACATGGACAACGCTGGAGTTGAAAACAAGCGACCGACAAGACATTACAACACTACCATTGCTGATGTCTGCCGGGACAGTATTTTCCGGGCCGAGGTATCCAGGCAGCGCGCTCGGGCAGTCGCCAGATTGTGTGCACTATAATGAGACCCGAGCCTGACTTAGGTTCTAACACGCGTCCCACGGGTGAGTGGTTAGTGCACTGACTTACAAACACGGAGGTCTCGAATTCCATTCCCATCAGTGCCGTGTTTTCTCAGTCCGATGGCTCTCTGAACTTCGGCGCCTGTGGTTTAGGGGTTAGTGACAAGTAATTGTTCACAGTTGCCTGACAGTTCCCCAAGTCTAGGGTTCACAGTTCCCCAGGTCCATGGTTCACAGTTCCCCGACATACCGAGGAGTCTAGGGTTCACAGTTCCCCGACACACCGATGAGTCTAGGGTTCACAGTTCCCCGACACACAGAGGAGTCTAGGGTTCACAGTTCCCCGACATACCGAGGAGTCTAGGGTTCACAGTTCCCCGACATACCGAGGAGTCTAGGGTTCACAGTTCCCCGACACACCGAGGAGTCTAGGGTTCACAGTTCCCCGACACACCGAGGAGTCTAGGGTTCACAGTTCCCCGACATACCGAGGAGTCTAGGGTTCACAGTTCCCCGACATACCGAGGAGTCCAGGGTTCACAGTTCCCCGATACACCGAGGAGTCTAGGGTTCACAGTTCCCCGACATACCGAGGAGTCCAGGGTTCACAGTTCCCCGATAGTTCCCTGAATCCAGGCTTCACAGTTCTCCGACAGTTCCCCGATTCCAAGGTTCAAAGTTCCCCAGGCTTTACAGTTCCCCGACAGTTTCCCCGAGTCCAGGGTTCACAACTCCACAACACACCGGTTCCAGGGTTCGAAATTTATCGTGGGTGTTATGGGAGCAGATCACTTTGCGTTGAAATCGATTATATGAGGCATCGGCCGTTCAGAAAGCAATGACAAGCTACCGAAAGTAAATTAGCCTATTAAATTACAAACAGCCAATAAATACTGGGGTTGACTGCAGCGTCCTGTAAAGGACAAGTAGCTAATGCTTGTTGTAAACTCTCGGAAGCCCAGTTAGTAATCAGTTAGATTACTCTCGGAAAGTAATGACTTCAGCATTACGTCGGCTAGATTACTCCAGGAAAGTAATGACTTCAACATGACGTCGGCTAGATTACTCCTGGAAAGTGATAACTTCAGCATGACGTCGGCTAGATTGCTCCCGGAAAGTGATGACTTCAGCATGACGTCGGCTAGATTACTCCCGGAAAGTGATAACTTCAGCATGACGTCGGTTAGATTACTCCCGGAAAGTGATGACTTCAGCATGACGTCGGCTAGATTACTCCCGGAAAGTAATGACTTCAACATGACGTCGGCTAGATTACTCCCGGAAAGTGATAACTTCAGCATGACGTCGGCTAGATTGCTCCCGGAAAGTAATGACTTCAGCATTACGTCGGCTAGATTACTCCCGGAAAGTAATGACTTCAACATGACGTCGGCTAGATTACTCCCGGAAAGTGATGACTTCAGCATGACGTCGGCTAGATTACTCCCGGAAAGTAATGACTTCAACATGACGTCGGCTAGATTACTCCCGGAGAGTAATGACTTCAACATGACGTCGGCTAGATTACTCCCGGAAAGTGATAACTTCAGCATGACGTCGGTTAGATTGCTCCCGGAAAGTAATGACTTCAGCATTACGTCGGCTAGATTACCCCCGGAAAGTAATGACTTCAACATGACGTCGGCTAGATTACTCCCGGAAAGTGATAACTTCAGCATGACGTTGGTTAGATTACTCCCGGAAAGTGATGACTTCAACATGCCGTCGGCCATATTATTCCTCGTGTGTCAATCGGACACAGACGTTTTAGGCCTAAGAAGAGTAACCCATATTATGCCTAAGTGAGGTTAACTGTGAGGGAATTGCTAATTATTGAGTTAACGGTCATAAAACATGCATCAATGTCAACAAACTGCTTATCATGACTGAAAGTACAATATTGTTCACATTCACAGCTTCTTGACAATTCTTGGAGACCGCGTCTGCTACATTGTCCTTCAACTTGCCAACGCGAAGGTCGCTGATATCTATGGCGTTTGGAGACAGCTCTTCTAACGTTACAGAACTGTTCAAGCGGTCAGAATTATTCTCTGTAATTATGAAATTAATTTTATCTGTAAGGCTAGGCTGAATCTGAGGTCTGGTGTCGCGGGAGATGTGTGTGTTGTTATCCGCAAACAGATCCTGTAGGTATGAACTTGTGTCATTCTTGCTGTCCATTATTTGGCTCCGTATATCAAAACTAGGTTCTTCTTTCTTCATGTCGATGCTGCCCTGCATATTCTCATACCCAGTTTTCGACTGATTAATTCTGGATAATTCATATGTTGATTTCTGTTTTAATATGTTGTTCACTGAGACAAGTCCGTCGCTGGAATTGTGGTCCACTTCTACGTCGGGTGGCAGTTGGATGTTGGGATAGAGAGCTGAAGTGCTGATGTTGAACTCCCTGGGGGACGCAGGCCCGTTGCAGAAGCTCCCGGTGCAGAAGCACATTCTAGTGTCGTGACTTTGAAGACATGTGTCTGTGTGTGTCTGCATGTCGTTGGCGCAGTCGTACACCGCGGTGGCTCCTGGCAGATAGACAAGAAATAATGCATGTCGTTAATCTAGTTTCTAGATGGCTAATTGTCTGATCATGATGATGATATGATGATGATAGTAATGACGATAATAATAATGATGATAATGATGATGATGACTATTGCCTTGATGATGATGATAAATGATGATGATGATGATGATGATGATGATGATGATGATGATGATAATAATGATGATGATGATGATGATGATGGTGGTGATGATGATGATGATCTTCTTCTTTGCGTTCATCCAGAGTGTTTTTTTTCTTCCAGATGTGATTGCGGTGTGTCTAAGTTATACGCCCTTGGGCCGAAACCCGTAGGCCAACACATCCGGCTTTTAGCGTGCTTTTTTGACCAGATAGCATTCCTGGGAGACTCTCACTTTTGCGGTACCGTCCACAACCCAACCAAGTTGGAACGGTCGAAGACTTAACGGTCATCCCTCAAAGGAAGGCAGGGACAGTCCATGGCATTTTCCGCCATCCAGGGTGGTTTCCTTAATTGCAGGGCCGATACATAGCGCCCTGGTGCTGGGTTCACCGAGGGAATCGTCACGTCCTGCTCATGGCTGCTTTAATTCCTCACTTCAATATAATGGGCATTTCCTTCGCCCCGGGCCGTTCCCGCACAAACCAGAAAGGTCTGCAGACGGTATCCACTCAGCGAGTTTTCGGTTCGGACATGTGATTGTTGTTGTGCCTTTCAGAGCTGTTCCAGGCAAGACGGACATTCGGAAACTACCTAGTTAGAGCTGTTCCGAAAAAGAGCGGCATTCGGAAACTAGGTAGTCAGAGCTGTTCCTAGCACGAAATACATTTCACTCGGACGTTTTTTGCGTTGTGCCTGATTTATTTGCATCGGTAGGCCAGCACATCCGGCTTCAGCAGGCATTTTTACGGGTTAGCCTTCCAGGGGTTTCGAGGGACGTTAGACTGTTAGTGCTGTGGTGTCGCCCAAATCTCAGCTGGTAAAAGTAGAACGGTCATCGACATCACGTAAACCCTCAAGGGAAGGCAGGGGCAGACCATGGGATTTCCCCGCTATCCAAGGAGGCTTCCATAATTGCAGAGCCGGCACATATTGCTCTGAGACAGGGCTCACCCGAGGATTTGCCACGTCCTGCTCATGGCTGCTTTAATTCCTCACTTCCATGTGCTGGGCATTTTGATGATGATGATGATGATGATGATGATGATGATGATGATGATGATGATGAAGATAGTAATGATGATAATAATGATGATGATGACAATGTCCAAAAGGAGACCCTATTTAGACTGGCCATACCAGTGCAGAAGTTAAACATTATCAAGAACCTAAGGCCAATACCAGCAAAGAAAAAGTCAAATGTTGGAGAACATCCATCGTCCCTGTGGCAACACTTGAATGTGAGACATGGACCCTTTCACAATCACGGAAGAAGACACTCTGGGCTTAAAACTGAAATGTTACATTAAACTTGTGAGAATATCATGGACCAAGAAGAAGGAAAGCTATTGACATCATACGGGTCTGGACCACACACACACACAGAAAATGAATGGGGAGAGGGGAGGGTACAGCCTCGTAACTCGAAAGCCGACATTCGCCTGTTGTGTTATGTTACATGATTCTCCGTTTGATTAGTTAGTTAGCTAGTTAGTCGCGGTTCCAACTTCACGACAAAGTGTCTCTCCATTGTGCTCCGCTCCTGTGCAAATGCATATCACACAAAATGCTCCTCACTGCCCCATGTGTAAAGTGGAACAGACAGGAGTCTCGACAAACCAACAGCCCGCACAGGAATACTATGCATAAATTCCGCTGCCAGAATTCCAACACAAAAGTATGTCACGAAAAAAATACACTTAGTTCATCGTTGATCGAATTGGCAGTCACTAGAAAACTAGTAGCGACACATTACTGCATAAGTAAACCCAGTTACTTCAGCGAACGACCGGCCGCCATTTTTCTGAATATGCATTTCACGCTACAAACAACCGCGGATAGATGTAAAAGTACTCCACACGAAATTCACAGCTCACAGTGTCAAGTGTCTCTAGTCCACTGGGGACTACTTCAGAAGTTCTTCTGAGCGATAGTCCAGAGTGAAGGTTG